>APFE030432027.1:458186-567690 GCA_000404065.3 Pinus taeda | reverse complement strand
GGATATCAAAGGTCCCACAAGTTGTTCAAGCCAACAATCTCATAAGAACATCAAAAATTACTCAAGAGGGTTTTTCCTGAGCCCTTTGCTTATTTTCTATCTTGAAAAATTATCGCATATTTTCTTCTTTCATTTGAAAGCATTTGACTTCGTTCTAAGCAAATAAAAAATAAAATAAAATAAAAAAAAATTCATTTCTTAAAGAGAAACGCTTTGAAGGCATTGGTCGTTTATGTGTTTCATGCTTATCTCATGTGTTAATGGCTATTGCTCATATCAGGTTTTGCTTATATATTTTAGATAAATAATCTATTTAACTCTAACAAGTCTCCTAGAATCTCACATCTTTGTTTTTAGCTTAACTTTTCATTAGGGACCATCCCCCTTAGCTAACCTAGGAGATAGCTAAAACGGAGAGAGTTGGGATTAGTGTGACAGCCCTTTCTCTGAGTTCCCTGCCACCAACCACACCTTGTGGGGTTGAAGGCTTTTCTCACTGACTTGTAGGTAGGTGCTGGCGGCAGGGTCAACACACCCTTAGGACTTTCTTAAATCTTCGAGAGTCTTCCACTACCTCCAGGATGTCCTATTTCACTATCTTCCAACAAGCTTTGAAAAAGTCCACATTGAAGCCATCCGGGCCTGGTGCTTTCCCATTTTGCATCTCTTTCACTGCTTCCTCAATTTCTTCCATTGTTACTGGTCTATTGAGATTGAAATTATCTTCTTTGGTGACCAATTTAGGGATGTACTGAGTGAATTTTATTGTAAACTAGTATCTATCTTCCGTGGTTTCCTCAGCAATTTTCTGAAAATGCTGGAGTAGAACTTTCTCCATCTCTTCATGAGTGTTTCTCTCTACACCATGCTGATCTGTAAGTTTCACAATTCTATTGTTATTTCGGTGAGCTATGGTGGATCTGTGAAAGAATTTGGTGTTTCTCTCCCCTTCTTTGATCCATTGTACTCTGGATTTCTGTCTCCCGAGTATTTCCTCTTGAAGGCATCTGTTGTCCCATTCCTGCTGGAGTAACTTTGTCCTCTCTTTCCTTTCATCTGTCTGTCCTTCTGTGATAAGAATATGATTTATTTCCTTTAGTTTCTTTTCCACCTCTCCTTTGGCTTTGAAGATGTTACCAAATTCCTTTTTGTTCCACTCTTTGAGTCTGCCTTTAATGTGTTTGAGCTTGCAGTGAAGCAGGAACATCTTTGTACCTTGAAGGTGAAGATCTTCCTTCCACCATTGTTCAATATTTGTTAGGAAATCTGAATGTGTGAGCCAAACATTCTCAAACCTGAAGGGGGTTTTCATTGGTTTGCCAAAAAGAGAGGCTTCTAATTGGATAGGCCAGTGATCTGAACCCCCAAAAGGTAAAATGAGTGCAGTAATGCTGCTTCCCTTGAGAAGAAGTTGCTGTAAAACCATAAATCTGTCCAATTTTGAGGCCACTTGGGAAGGGCCGCCTCTTTTGTTGTTCCAAGTGAAGATTCCATTGCTTGTTTCCATATCAACCAATTTCATATTGGTGATGAAGTTCTGGAAGGCAATTGAATCTCTCCCAAGTAATCTAGTTCCTCCTTTCTTCTCCATGAGTGATTTTGTTATGTTCAAATCATCTCCAAGAATCCATGGTAGAGCTGGGTATCTCTTCTTCATATCCTCCAGTGTTGTGAGGAGTTGAAGTTTGTCCTCCATTGGTTGTGGACCATAGACATTGGTGATCATGTAGCATTGCCTGTCTCCCACTGGTTGGAAAATCAGAGAAAAGTGATGTCTGGATGCCTCTGCATCAATCACACCAAATTTCTGTGGGTCCCAAAGAGTGAGAATACCACCAGCAGATTTATTTGCCTTAACTTCAAGGTATTCATATCTATTTACCCATTTGCTATGTTTTTCCCGGATCTTCTCCACTGAGCATTTTGTTTCCTGTATGAATACTATTTCCTGTTTTTCCTCTCTAATCCTTTTACCAAGATTCCTCTGTTTTCTTTTGCTCCCTAGTCCTCTAATGTTCCAGGTTGTGATTTTCATTGAGGTGGGGTTATAAAGGAGTAACTAGAAAGGTCTTTCATCCTTCTTGAATCAATCATGAGCTTGCCACACTCTAGTAGTAATTCCTTCTGTCTTTTTCTATCCCTCATTTTGCCTGGGTTTTTTGTTAATTTTCCAGTTATTAATCCTATTGAGGAGGTTCCTTTGTTTTCCTGGTTGTCATGTCCTCTTTTGACTCCTGCAGCTGTTTGATGTGCCTTGTTAAGGAATATCTGTTGGACTTTTTCCATGTCCTCCTAAGGGATGGAGTTTATTCCCAGGTTTCCACCCTATTCTAGAAACTTTTGCAGCTCTAGGTTCTCCCTTTCCAAGATCTCCTGCAAATCTTGATCCTCTGTACCACTTTCACTTTGAGTCATTTCCTGGTTTTTTTCTACTTCCATGGTATTCAAAGAGTCCATCGTGTGTTCATTCTGTTCCTGAATGTACTCCACGCTGGTCTCTTTTTCTTTCCCTCTTGCTGTCTGATTGCCTGTACTCTCTTTATCCCTTTCATCAACTTCTTTTTCTCCTAAGATCTCAAAGCTATTGTAACTTTTTGTTTTATCATTCACACTAGGGCTCTTTTCTGTCTTCCTTCCTCCCCCATTTCCTTTCCCTCCTACTTTAGTGAAACCTGTTTGGTCTTTTCCTTTGTTGGGATTTAGGTTTTCCTCCCTTCGATTGAGTGGACAGTCTCTGGATAGATGCCCATGTTCATGACATTTGTGACATCTGAATGAGATATGTTCATAGTCAACTGCTTGAACCCATTCCTCATCATAGACTTCTAGAATGACCTCATCTGGAAGGGCTCCTGATAGGTCCATCTTCACACATATGCGGGCATAGGATGTATATTTTCCCCTTAGAGTTGCCTCTGAAATCTTTAAGAAATGACCTAATTTATTGCCTATAGCTTTTAAAGACTCTGGCATCCAGTAATCTAAAGGTAAGGAGTATAGTCGAATCCATACCAGTACCAAAGTGAAGGTTTCTCGTTCAGGTACAAAGTTCATCGTCCATGGCCTCATATAGAGCCCAACAGCTACAAAGAAGTATGGCCCTCCTTCAAAGATTCTGTCTCTATCTTCCATGTTCGTAAAGACCACAATGATAAAGCCTTTGGATCCAAGATGAATATTTAACTCCCCCTTTGGTTTCCAGTTGTATTTTATCCAGGTGTACAACGCTTTCTCTGATGGCCAGATTCCCATAAATTTATATATGATGGCATAGTTAGCCATATGATCTCTGTGCGCTTGTAGAGCTGGATCGTTCAGAATAACCTGAGGTTTAGTTGTGGTCTTGGGTTTACAGGGCCCCATCTTAGCTCTGTTCTCTGACCCTTGACCTCTGTCTTCCGCTTTTTCCTCCCGACAGTCTTCTTCGTGGGCCCCTTGATCTGCATTGGTTTTGCTACCTTCTGCCTTCTGAGTTTCTGTGTCTTTTGTCTTGACCTCCCAGGGCTTTGGAGGTTTGTTCTTTTTCCCTCCTCTTCCTTTATCTGCTACCATATAACTGTAGGAGGGAGTGGAGCTCCCTCCTCCCTGTGTCTCCATGGATGCTTGTTACTCTCTGTCACTAGTTTCGTTAAACCCTAGAACCAAAGCTCCCTCCGAAGACCTTTCATCAAATTTTCACACTAGACCCACACCAACAATAAGCCCAAACCAAAATGCCAAATTGAAATACTGAATCTCAAAATCTAAATCACTAAAGCACTGTAAACCAAATGAATCATTGAAACATCAAGCTACTGAATACTGAATCAACCACTGCAACCGGATCAAATCAATGCACAACCAAACCACAATAGATACAAACATCCTGATCAAGACATCATTGATAGACAACAACAAATACAACAAAACTTATCAATTGTCATCATCAAGCAATACTGCAAACCTTGATTGAATATAACTCAAAATATATATGCGACTATTATTAAGCAGACTTGTGTATATACACGCTTATCATGTGAAACAACCGCGTACAAATTTCAATATATTGAAAAATATATCTCAGAATATATGCACGACTAAACATAAACAGATCCGCGTATGTACGTGACTATCCAAAAGCAAACTTGCGTACAAATCTTAAATTACTGAAACAAACCTTCATTGCAAACACAACTCACATTCCACAATCTTCACTGTTAAGACTATAGATTTTTGAAAACACATTCAGATCACAACATCACTATAACCACAGATCTATCATTGTTGGCTACTTAAACATTTGCAACAAGCAAATCAATCAAGCATATCTTCAGATCTTTCAGATTTGAGTCTTGTCCTTGCTCCCTGGTGCACACCTGTTCCAGATCAAATCACACAAAAATAATCCATTACTTGCACAGGTAACCCCTTGATCTCCATCTCCTTATATAGCTTTTGCCTTTGCCAATACCTCAGTCAAATCCTTTGGTAATATCGTTAGTATTCGTTGATGGGATCAAATAGACATTGCCACCACACTTATTATGGGAAAATACAATGGTAATGACCCCTGGTATCCAAATTTCCATGGTTCGGGTTATGTACTCGACTTTTGTTCATAGAGCCTGCATATGTACGCAACCCTTCCTTATAAGAACTGTGTATACTTTTCAAACTTCACATTTGTCATCCATCTGTAATTGAACTGCCATTTCTTTTCCATATCTTCTATAATGCCTATACCATAATACTTGTACAATCAGTTATGTCATCATATTATAACGAAGTTGACATCAATAACATATTTATCAATTAGGTTGCCATCAAGGACAACACATTAGCCGTAATGCCAAATATCTCCCCCTTTGGACTTGATGGCAACCACTTTAGTGTTTGGAAACCACCTGCAAACACACTTGCCAACACCAAATCTTTTCTCCCGCTTTGACATCAAGGGAAAATGGCTGAACCAGGCTAAATGAAGTACTTCCCTTGTAGTGCTCATTGCTATAAGCTCAGTCACCAGATTTGGCGAATTTCAACCATTAAATTCGAAATTCGGCAAATTTTAATGAGAAATGAATATATTTGTTCGAGTTCGCCGAATTTTATGGCGAACTCGAATTTCAAGCCGAATTCGAATTTTTCTCAAACAAAATCGTTTGACATTCGATGAAATTCGCCTGGCGTTCGATTAAATTCGCTTGACGTTCGATTAAATTCGTTTTTATTTATTTATTTTATTTTTATTTTCGCGCGTTTTAGGCTTTAGGCTGCGGGTTTTATTGCTCGCCGGTTTCATTGTTGCATTGTTTGGTTGTGCGAAGGGCGAAGGGTTTCATTTCGTTGCGCGGTCCAGACTCCATACTCACCAGTGACAACAAACGACTCTACACTCTACAGCTGCAGCCTGCTCCGGTTTCATAACTTCATTTCAGTGACCAGTCCACTACCAGTCTGCCCGACGCGTCTCGACTCTCAGCTGCCGACGCGTATCACTGTGCAGTGTGAAGTTCACAAGGCCTCAGCGTTCACGGTTCAGCCTTCAGGTAGGAGTTCAAACTTTATGGCGAACTATACAATGAAGTCTGACTGTGTATATATATTAATATAAATAAACCGAGACAGTAAACGCATGTCCAAATGTGATGAATTTGACCTCCTTATTTCTTCGGACTGCGGAGAAGCTTTCATTATATTTCTTCAACACCTCCGCATTCTGGCATGTCCTTACTTTACACAGTAAAAGTTTCTTTCTTCCACACCTTAGAGCGAAATTGATTATGGCCCAACCAGTTAAGTTATAGTCCAATCATTGTTGAAAATGGGACAGGCTAGAAATCAAACTCAGAACTTGCCTCTGGCCAGTACGCTGATCTACTAGTTATCTGATACATACCACTGGTGCACTGGTTTTAACAATAACAAAGGTCTGAGATAGGAAATACCAGTGAGCAATGAAGGAAACAATGGCTGAAGATGAACACTATAAAATCAAAGTACCACCAGCAATACAGATAATCCTCGACAGTAGCAATACATATATATTCAGCCTCATAAAGCAGAAATAGCAAGTGATATCATCATTTGAACCAATGAACATTCAGCCAGCTGGCTTGAGGAGAAGCGTGGTCCCTTTTAGCAAGGGTATAACATTGAATTTTCATTTCAGATTGCCCAGGTACACCCAAAAATAAAAACACAGGTACAACAGCTTGTTGTCCCACTGAGAATAGCTCAACGTTAATGAATTCGTGTTCCCTTGAGTTAGAGTACCTCTATGCAGTTGGTCCCTTACACAGATAAACTCTTACAGACTATCTACATGCTCCCTTCAGTCTTCAGATAGGAAACCCTTATGGATTTGATGTCAATGTGTGGATTGCTATTTCCAATCACAAGTTTGAAGTAGACATGCCACTGTAGGGCAAATGGAAGAAGCCTGCTATGCCGTTTTCAAAAGCCAAGAAAAGTATATAGAATTTCCTTTTATCCTTTACTGAAAGTCTGAATCTGATAAATGGATTTTGTGGAATTGGCAACTCTGAGAAGATTCATCCTTTTTCTTCCGAGCTTAAGAACAGTAATCATTGGAATTTGGCTTATTGAGAAACCCCACTCCAAATCAATTAGGGCATGCGATCTTGAGGTTTGGATTAGCATGCAGCTAAGAAACTGTAGATGATATGGAAGTAAGGGGTCTATCTCCTAACTATTACCATTGAAGTCTTGTTCCTTGAATAAAATAAAATAGAAGAGGCATTGCAAACAAAAGTTGGTGGCAAATTGTTACTAACTTACTGCATGATGCATCCAAATTCCAATTGCCAGACTGCCAGTAAAACTGTAAATTAAAAGAATATTTATGTATAAATGTAATAAAATTATAAAACAACAGTTTGAACCATTATTGCGTTAGTGACATGTCAAAACCAATTGTTAGATCATATAACTTATAAGTTATAATGTGCATGAACTGCACTTCAAAAATCAGCCATATAGTGGGCCGTGGCTTGGTCCAAAAAACCTGTCTGGAAAAAATGACTGTTAAGTCCTGTGAGCAACCAGTTATGTAACTGTTCAAAAAATAAAATACATCCGAATAAAACTGGTATATATAAATAGTATATTAGTATCCATCCATAGTACACTGTACATGCCAATAAAGAAAAAAGTGCTGATAAGAACATTTAGCAGTATAACTGTGCCATCAAAACAGCAGCCAATATAACCCCTGTTCAGGAATCAAGGTTCTGTGTGTATGCCAGCTTGTAACAAATGCTGGACTTGGACTTTGCCCAGAAAACAATTCACTGCATTATATTTACATAGATCTATATATTCGTGTAATAGCTACAGCCTACAGGCCTGTGAGCCTAAATCCTGAAACATACTGATACAAAAGCATAAATATGTGTGCAAACTACAAATTGTTTTTAATCGCTTTTCCTTTTTCTAAATTCTTACTAACGAAAATGTAATTTCAAAAAAAATTGTAGACATTTCAGACATTGCAGTGCCAGACATTTCAGACTTCTAAATTCCAATGGCACCCCCAAAATCAACTGCTGTAGCTTGGAATTTTGTCCAAAAAGATGGTTTTAATCTTTCATGTCAGCTGTGTGGACATAATTTCACTGGCACTTTGACTAGAGCAGTGGATCACCTTCTCGGTATTAGAAATGGAAGTGGAGGTGGTGTTGAAGCCTGCACTAAGATCACCGATGAACAAAAAGCCACAGTGGAGAAAGACCATTCCAATTCACAGATGCAAAAGCAGAAAAGGGTAAATAAGAGGCAACGAATTGAGAGGGAGATTGCCATGTCTTCCTCCAACACCATTAATTCAGTTTCAAACATTGGTGGATCAAGTTTTACAGCTCCTCAAGCAAAAATAGGTGGACCGAAAACATTAAATCAATTCTGGAAACCTGTTGAGAAATAGGAAGTTGATGATGCTGTTGCTGAGTATTTTTATGCATGTGCAATTCCCTTTAATGTGGCGAGGAGTCCATATTTTAAAAATGTAATTAAAAAGGCCATTGATTTTGGGAAGGGCTATGTTCCTCTTGGATCTGAAGCTTTAAGGACAACTTTGCTAAAGAGAGCGAAAGACAGAGTGACAGGAAAGTTGGCTGATATTAAAGAGTCCTGGAAGCTTATAGGATGCACAATTTTGAGTGATGGTTGGTCAGATTTGTTTCATCGCCCATTGATCAATGTGCTTGTTTATTGTCCTCAAGGGGTACTTTTCTTGAAGGTAGTAAATTGTTAAATTTGGACAACTAGGTCCAAACTCCATGTTCTGATGCTCAGATTAAGAGGCTAATATTTTTGTTGGATTCCTCTTTCTGAGAGGTGTAAAATCCATATAAAATAAAATAGTCTTAATCCGATGAGCAGAACTTATATTTTGAATTTATTATTCTTAATAAATTATATGTGCAAGGTCGGCCAATTTTGTAATGTAGGCTCACATGCCCAACAGATGTGTCACACACCCTCATTGATGGATATAAATACAGGAAAAGTTGGAGAGAATTTCATCACAACACAACTCACATCTTCCTCTCTCATCCTAAAGAGTACGAGCTACCTGGAGGACGAATTTCAGCCACACGTGGGAAGGACGAAGAGGACAGACCGTACGGCTGAGCTGCAGTACGATTTTCTGCTGCTAGGGTTTTCGCAGAAGTTTGACCAGCGTTGACTTTGGTCAACGCTTGGTCCAATCAAGCTGAAAACTTGTGGAAGGTTCGATTTTTGAAGGCCGTACTACCTAGCACAAAAATCGAGGTCAAAGGGTTGACCGTTTTGCTGCTGCGTTGACTTTCAGCTTGCTGCCCCTGCGTTGACTTTTCAGGACAACGTTGACTTTTGTAGAATTGACTTGGGTTGACTCATCTACTGGTTGGAGGGTTGTTGTGACACATGCTAAGCTGGCTGACCAAAGGAGACTTTGCTAGTTGAAGCATCCTGTTGACCGCCGAAACGAACACACATTTTTCCTGTTTCTGATTTGTCTTCTGTAAGATCTGCTTATATGTTCTATCTGCATTTTGCTTAACTACTTGTATGATTGCTGTGAGAAAAGTGAAATTGCTCTTAGCATAGAACATCTACAAAACTTTACAGCTAGGGAATTGCATTTGGTCTCATTGGCATGATTTCTTCACCATTTGTAAGGAAGCATTACATGAGCAGAGTCCAATTGATTTATTTTTTGTGTTTTCCAAGAAAAATCTTTCAGCGAAACCCATGGAATGCTTCCCCACACTCATGGATGGTATTCTCACTATAACCCATTGGTATAGACTAGTGCACTTAACCCAGGGAGATTCTAAGTTCTAACCAGGTTCCTGATGACATGGAACTAGCCAAAGGCTCAACAACATTGGTGACAACCAGTTGAGCTGACCCCTTGCTTTAAGAATCTTATTTATATTTTAATCCTTTAAATATTAATTATTGTTATTTTGAAAAAGTATATATTCATTTCTTTCCCCAAAATTAAATTCATTCCAAACATTTTTCCATTCACAGGCTAATTATTAAAGATTTTTCTCTCTCAATTTAAAATACATTGAGAAATGTGATTTTTTTGGGTTATCTTTATGCATTTTTGCCTTTCTGCTTTGCAATATACGCACTAGTATAACAGAAAATGCAAAAATTCACAGCTGAAGGAAGCGCAAAAGAGAAATTACCTCAAAACTTTATATTTCATCAGATATATACTATATATAGAAGAACAAAACTGGTAGATGGAGAATTTATGTAGAGGTAGGCAAGATATCATCTTTTACTAAGATGATGCATAGTTGTAAAGATAATAAAGATACAAATAGAGTACATGATTTCTTCAGTCAACTATTGGTCATGACTGAGTCTCATCTTATTGTCGAAGTATGTAGTGTAAAGTACTGATTATATCGAAGTTTAATTTATGAACATACTTCATTAATCTACTTTGCATTTTTTTCCAGTCAAAGACTAATCAATAAAAGATTTGCTTTATGCCTGCAAAATGTAAAATGCTTTTGGCTCTTCTTTATGCACATCTCCCTTTTCACATTGTCAAAGTGTGAGCTACCATTTGCATCAAAATTTAGTTTTATTTACATTTGTTAACTTTGCGTTTTACTTATAATATCCATTTCTTTACTCACTTGTAGTTCTGAGATATTTGGTAAAACAATGCGTCTTGTTGCACTCAAATTGTCAAAGTTCGAAGGAAGCGGAAGTGCCAATTTTTTCCAACAGGATCGGATCACCTATCAGCAGTCCATGTATCGTGGTCACCACATTCTGCAAGTTATATGATGTAAATGATCCTAGTAAGACCTTGAGTCTATGTAACAAGCTAGGTAAGCTTATAATTTTGATGACGAATTTCATCCTAGGAGGTTTTTTAACCTCACTGATTACTTGTGTTTATAAACATGGCTAATCAGAAGAGTTTTTTTACCCTCCAGCTTAAACCCTCAATGCTAGGGTGAAATTTATTGTTGAAATCTTAGGTGAGTCCCAGTGTTTTAGTCAAGTCTAATGTAAAAGTGTTTTGGGAATAATTAAGTTTGTTGCCTTAATTATTTTATTACAAATCACTTGGTCTATTAGATCATGTTGTGTCGCAGATGGGTTCTGTGTCTTGAGGGTCTAGGCCTAATGTGTATTCCCTCTTTGAGTATTATAAATGTAAAATATTATGTATTAGAGGGTCGAGAAAATATTAAATCCCCTCATGTGTAAATTAATTAATTTTTCTGGCAAAATTAAATTAAATTCTAAGCTAGAAAATTAATTAATTTTAGTCAAATTTAAATTGTCTTAGGAAAATAAATTCTCCAAATAGAAAAATTCATGGGTCTTAAAATAGTCAATTTTAAAGGCCTTCCACCAAGGGAATATTGCATATTTCAAGAAAAATTGGACCCTTGGGCCTTGGTGGTTAAGTCAAAGTCAAATTTTCGAGGAAATTAACAATTTTGAGCTAATTAATGTGGAGTTAAATGATAAATTCGAAAATTCTTAAAAAATAAAAAATCAAGGGCCAAGATTAAAAGATCTTGAAGTGTATATCAACGACCAAGGTTATTTCGACAAGGATCAAAGAAACTAACCGTTATTTTTCAATTTGGAGGATTTATCTATAAATTATGCTAGAAAATTAAAGTAGTTATATTAGGGTTTGATTCTTCTTTCTTGATAATTACTTGTGAATATGTTGGCTTCTTTTACTTCTTTATTATCTTATTCTTCATCAAGCAATTACCATATTATGTGTGTATGAAGATCACAAAACAAGAGACACAAGATATAGGCACTATGCCAGGGCAAAACCCCCTTCGAGGCGAAAACTCAGTCAAGATAATTCTTCCTTTCAATAGTATTCTTTGAGACTATTCACTCTAGACCAAGACCAGACCTTCCCTCCACACCAAGTCAACCTTCCAGATCTTTGACCCCTTCCAACAACTTCGACTAGGCAATAGGTTTCGGCAACAGACGACTTCCGGCAACTGTGAAACTTAGGAGACTTCGATTTCCCAATCCAGACCACAAAACAGAGAGAGAGAGGCCCCAAAATTTTGATTTTTCCTTTCTCCTTAGACTTCCCCAAACTCGCATTCACTTCGGCTTCTTGACTACAGACTTCGCACCTTTTCCCAGCTACAAGAGAACTTCGCACATTTTACCAGCTACAAGAGATATCGAACTTGTGTGAGAGAATGATGCTCCAAATGAATTCGATGAGCTTGTATTTATAGGTTCCATGTGAGGTCGAATAGGGTCCTTAGGCCGACATGGTGTGGAGGATATCTAAATCATATTTGACTCAATACTTAATCTTTTTACATGATTCAAAAGCCCAAGAAGGGTCTCTTTAAAAGTACAATGACACTATTGACTCAGAATAAATCCTAGAAGTCCTCAATGGGGACTTTGACCTAAAATAAATTGACCCAGGCATGAAATCCATGCTTTAATAAGTCACAATAATAATAATAAAAATTATTTTCTTTATTCTTTTGACAAGTACATTACATGATGACTCAAGTGCATTAATGAAGACTGAACATAGTTACATTTTCCAACACTCCCTCTTAACTAGGGAGGTATTCATAATGTACAAATACAATGGAAGATCTCAAACTATATGAATCATGAAGAACTTTAGGCACCGCAATGCCATGTGCTAGATTCCTGACCAGGGCAATCTATCCAATGGTCTCTCAACAATTTAGGCACCATAATGCCACGGACTAGATTCCTGACCAGGGAAATCTATCCGAGTGGGAATAAGATGGATTGAAGCTTTCATCCCCTCTAGGTACCATCAGGCTTACTAGCTAACCATCAACCCAGAAATCCAGGTGCGCGTCAGAGTTTAATGACCAATGCCACCTATCCAATTTTGGGACCTAGACATCAACAGAAAGTGCCGACCAGATGTCTTCCCAGACAATGCTTCACTCACAAAGCCTCAACACCCCTTGATTCGATAGATTAAGGACTACAAACCTCTCACGAACAAACTGATCGGTAACCAGCATGCTATCAAAACTTCTGAGAGATTCACCTGTACAAACACAACCCCAATCAATAATATACTTTCACATGTACATAATCACATACAAACCTCCGAGGTCGTTTCTAGATGTTGCTCCTCAACTCAGTAGGAATATCAACTGAATCTTAGAGAAAAGATTCCTCAATTATATACTTTCCTTTCCTACTTTTCATGCATCAACATATCCTTTCGAAATTCATTGATCACAACCAAGCTATGCCCTCCCTCTCAACCAAGAAGCATCTCTTCATCCAGACTCCCTCTTAATCTTAGGGAGATCTCTTCTATGCAGTCTTGCTCAGGGAGATCAACTTCTTCTTTTTGTCATTAGAGAACCTTTCGTGGTTTCCAACCATTTCATCAGAGTTATTATCATCCTCATCATGCTTGTCACATTGAGCATCTTCACGAAGTTGAAGATTATGTACCTGCACAACTTAGATAGCGAGTACAACCAAATATATAGAAGCATGAAGTTAGCCATATTAGAATCACGGAAGTATTTCAACTTTATACAAATCAGATACCCAGACTTAATTACAAACAAGAGACATATACTCTTCAACATCTTGCTAGGGACTTTGTCATAAACCCTAGACTACTTCTTAACAACTATCATTCCATCTAGGGTTTCAATGTTTCTTCCAAAGGTATAACATATCTTACTACAACATATAGAAAACCCTAGTAACAATTCAGACAAATATAAAGCTCCAACAACCTTTCAAAATTCATATGTTAGACTTCTTACTAGGGTTTCATACAACTTAGTCATTATGTTAGACTTCTTACTAGGGTTTCATACAACTTAGTCATTAACATGACCAACATTCACTAGGGTTGGTTGCAAACCCTAGATTTCTGATCAACTTTCAATCCCAACCAAAACTCAGATTTCAACAATCTTACACAAATCTCAAATTATCATATTGTCATCATACATCAGAGATTTTACTTCTATTAAGGTTCAACTCCAAAACCCTAGAATTCCATTTTCACAATCTCAACAATCATCAAATAAATAGATCTTAGATTATTATATGCTAGATAATTTAACTACTACTAGGGTTTAGTTGCAAATCCTAGATTTCCAAATATCATCATCCTAGAATCTCAGACAAGGACTTCCATTAAATCCCAAGACTTATGACCATCGATGACTAGGTCAACACACATATCTAGGAATTCATATTCATTCATAAGCTTATCATATGTCCAATAACATTAATACATCTGACCTAGACCAAGCTAGGGTTTCAACCAAAAAGGGCATATCTATATATGCCTAGATTTCATCATCATGCAAATACATTTCATATCATGTGTTAGTCAAACCCAATTTCACAAAAATATCAAATAAGAGTTAGACATACACACTTGATTAGACTAGGGTTTGATCAAACAAACACACCCATACCAAGGAAATCATTCTCAAGACATTGAAAGGGCCTTGCTCACACATTCCACCAAACCTAATGAGTTAGGGTTTCAATGTAGAAACATAGCAAACCCAACATTACCAAAACTTCAAAGGTTCGGGATTTTAGACCTTATCATTCAACCCTAACAAGTTAGAGTTTCTTGATCATACCAAAATTTCAAACATGACATCAATAGAACTTCAAATAGAATTTCACAATATCCCTAAACAACTTAGGGTTTCAGACATTCACATTAGCATACCCTTCGGGTAGAGTTTTCTAGAACTTGTCGAGGGTTCTACAAAATCAATTGAGTGGGGTGGGTAGATTTATCAAGAGATGAATCACCCAAAATAAGAATCATTATGATTCAATATAGCTAGACATAACAATGTTAGTAATAGACTATCAAATGAATAATCCTTTCAATATATAGAAATCAATGTATTTAAAACAACCTTGTTCCTTGACAAACCTTGTCTTGAGAGGTCCTCCTTCATACTCCTTGAGAATATAGCAGTTGTCTTTTGGAACATGAATATATGCTAGACTTCCAAAGATTCGGAGGTGATCCATACTCGACTTTTTTCTTGTGAACACTTCTTCGGGTGTAGTATTATCAAGACTCTTATAAGGACTTCTATTTGAATGTATACGACTGTCATCATTGCTTCTCCTCATAAGAACTTTGGTAGATCTTGATCAAGGAGCATGGTTTGAATGCCTTGTTCAATTGACCTATTCTTTCTTTCGACCAATCCATTTTGTTCGGCATAATAGGGGAAAATGAGCTCCCTCTTAATACCTGCTTCCTTATAATATGCAATTAATTCCTTAGAAGTGTATTCCCCACCATTGTCAGACCTCAAAGTTTTTATTTCCACTTCAACCCTAAACTCCTTCAACTTATCAAATACTTCATCTTTTGTCTTGAGAAGGTAGAGCCATGTCTTTCTAGTATGGTCATCAATGAATGTCACATAGTAGAGATGATCTCCAAGTGATTTGTTAGACATGGGCCCACACACATCGTAATGGATGAGGTCTAATATCTCTTTATACCTAGTTTCACGAACTCGATCAACCCTAGCTTTATCAATACTAGTGTCTTTTTCCCAAAACAATACTTTTTCCATCAACAAAAGCATTTCTTTCCTTTTATCTTCTAAACAATAAAAATCAAATTCTTTTTCAAACCTGGAACATATAGAATGCAACTTCGATCCATTATCCAACTTCAACAATGTTGATCCTAGGCCTCTAACATCATAGCTTTTGTTAATTCCACTACATGAGAAGATGGCTCCTTTGATAGTGTATGAAGTTGTTTACTTTCACCTGTCATGTGTCTCGATGCTACACTATCAATGATCCATGCATTGTCATCAGTAAGAGAACCTGTAAGAGCAGCCAAGAATCCTTGACTCTTGTCCTTGTTGAACAAGTAGTAGATGACCTTCTTGATCTTGCTTCCAGCGGTTTTGAAACCCATTCTTATGTAGTTCATCATAGAGAGAGAATCCATGCCAACAAAGTGATCTTCGACTTTTCCTGACCTTAGCTCTAATACCATGTTGGAAAATCAAAGTAATTATACTAGGGGTTGATTCTCCTTTCTTGATTCTTACTTGTGAATGTGTTGGCTTCTTTTACTTATTTATTATCTTATTTTCATCAAGCAATTACCATATTATGTGTGTATGAAGATCACAAAACGACAAGAGACACAAGATATAGGCACTATGACAAGGCAAAACCCCCTTCGAGGGGAAAACCCAATCAAGATAATTCTTCCTTTCAATAGTATTCTTTGAGACTGTTCATCTTAGACCAAGACCAAAGCTTCCCTCCACACCAAGTCAACCTTCCAGATCTTCGACCCCTTCCAACAACTTCGACTAGGCAACAACTTTCGACAATAGACATCTTTCGGCAACAATGAAACTTAGGAGACTTCGATCTCCCAATCTAGACCACGAAATAGAGAGAGAGGCGCACTGAAATTTCGATTTTTCCTTTCTCCTTAGACTTCCCCAAAATCTCATTCACTTCGACTTCCTGGCAACAGACTTTGCACCTTTTCCCAACTACAAGAGAACTTCGCAATTTTTCCCAACTACAAGAGAATTTTGCACTTTTTCCTAGCTACAAGAGATATCGAACTTGTGTGAGAGAATGATGCTCCAAATGAATTCGATGAGCTTGTATTTATAGGCTCCATGTGAGGTCGAATAGGGTCCTTAGGCCGACATGGTGTGGAGGATACATAAATCATATTTGACTCAATACTTAACCTTTTTACATGATTCAAAAGCCCAAGAAGGGTCTCTTTAAAAGTACAATGACTATTGACTCAAAATAAATCCTAGAAGTCCTCAATGGGGACTTTGACCTAAAACAAGGTGACCCAAGCATGAAAACCCATGCTTAATAAGTCACAATAATAATAATAAAAATTATTTTCTTTATTCTTCTCACAAGTAGATTACATGATGACTCAAGTACATTAATGAAGACCGAACATAGTTACATTTTCCAACAAATTAGAGAGTCATTTGAGTCTCTAGTCATCTTGTTCTTTGGCTAGAATTGCTGCTAAATCATTTTGTAAATTATTCTCTCTAGGAGCTATTTTTCTACTATAATAAAATACTTTGGGGTGCAACTCGAGGTGTTCTTGTTGGTTGATCTATGGTATGTATTGACTACGAGCTTCCTATGTGGCGCTTTACTTGATATATTTTAAGATAATACGTAGTGTTTGTAGGTACTCTATCCTTGGTCTCCAAGTTCAAGACTGTGAGCAAGGATCATCTTGCTTGGATTCCTAGTTTTTATATGGTGGATTAAATCTTTGCTAGAGCTATAGTGAGCAATAACTTTTCTGAAGCGTTTTAGCCATTGTTTCAAGAAAAAATATTATAAAAAATATTTTCTCAAAATTTATTTAAACATCCATGTACAATTTGTAAAATAATTTTGTAATTTTAAAGTGTAAATTATTTTTCTAACTTGGGTTGGGGTTTAGATCTATTTTGTATATATTTGGGGTTTGGGTGTTTTTATTTTCATTTTTGCAAGTTTGATCAAGGGATCAAGTGAGAGAAGAGCTAGATCTAGGCCTTTGAGGGTATGATTTAGTCTCGAGACAATTTTGTAGGGACATTTACAAAAGATTTGACGGCAAAATTAAGATCCGGAAGAGAATTATTTTTCTCGAGACACGGGTTTTCAATTTTTGGCCTCTTCTTGCAATTTCAAGCCTCGATCATTCTAGCCCTTTTTTCCCCACAAATTGGCTTTCCTTGGCTTTGTTTTGCCTTTTCTTGGCCTCTTTTGCCCTAATCTGCCCTAACCCTTATCTGATTTTTTTTAAGGCCAAATACTTGGTGGTTTTGCAATTTTGAGGCTAAAAATTTCTGATTTTCAAGTGGCATCTTCATCCAAAATTTTGGGTCACTTGGGCAAGTGTTTCTACAAGGCCTTGGGCTTAGGGTTTGACCTCTAAACTGTTGTTTTACTTTAGTTTTATTGCAACAGTCAAATCAACAACAATTAAGCCCTAAAATCACATATTTAATAGTCAAAATCACTTAAAATTGTAAAATCTTAATTTTCATGAGTTTTGGCCACTTGGGCATCTTGGATTTGACCTAGATCTAAATTTTTGCTTGCTGGAATTTTCTGCGTAAATTGCTGAATCAAGCTTGCAAATTTTTCTGAATCAAATACTTAAAGAGGGCAAAAAATTTTGAATTTTCAATTTCCAGCGAAAGTTTATATTTTTGGATATATTGGGGATTGTCTTGAGCATTGTTGGGTTGCTGATCTGTCATCTGTTTATTGCTGTAATAAATAGATCAGCTCTGAAATTTCTCGATCACATCCTCTACATAGCCCTAAAATTAATTTTTTCAAGTTTTGGTGAAATTTTACTATTTTTGGACATCTTGAACACTATTTTGGGCCTCACTAGTTTGCTGATCTGTGATCTATTTACTGCTGTTTTAAATATATCAAATATGAAATATCACTGAATATTTCATCATAAAGTGGGCTAAACAAGTTAATTTACATTTGCTGGTCATTCGAAATTTTTATGTTTCATGGTTGAGAAAAAAATCATGATTTAAAGTGGCTTCCTCATTATTGCCATAACACTAATAAAGTCAGGAATTTTTGAATTATTACTGCTAATATAGACTGTCATAAATCTGAAATTGGCTTATCTCATCTTGGTCTTAAAGGTTGTCTAACTTTGCACTCAAAATCTGAAGTTAATGTTGAGAGAATTATCTCGGGCTTCTAAGTTTGAATTGGCATAATATCTTGTGTTGATAATCATTGGTGGATAAGTTGATTTACTTAAGTATCTTGTTGATAGTTGAATTTTGCACTTGTATCGTTAAACACTCATCTTGTATTAAGATTGTGTTTTCCATTGTTGTTAAGTACTATTGGCATAAAGACTAATCATAACTTAAGTACTTAAGAAACTCAAACAATCTTAATTAAAGATAACTCACTCATCATCTTGCATTTAGTTCTAGATTTAGCTTGCATTAATAATTTACCTCCTAGAATAAGCTAGGTTGATAGAGATATAGGGCAACCCTTTTCACACTAGCTTGAAAGATTCAGTTTCTCCTAGTAGTTAACACAGTGACCTTGCAGTCGTCAAAGACACAGTCTTTGCAAAGCTGGAGACACTAGGTTAGTGGAACACAGGGGGAGGTATCGTTAATCAGGCCACTGCCTGCTTTTTGTTGGCTTTCATTTTACAACTTATTTTGAGAATTGCTTTTCAAAACAGTTGGGGAAAATGTTACATTTAGACTAGGCATCTAATTAAAATTTACCAAGATCATTGCATCTCACATAGGTCCTAGGTCTTGCATATCATACAGGTTAGTGAAACATTCAAGCAACGAGTGTCCATTCAATCATTTGGTTCCAATTTATAGAAAACAAGAATTTGTGACTCCATTAAGGCGATGGTCTCATAATAGAAAATCTAAATCTAATCAATAATCTTGCTTATTTTCAACCAAGTGGCTAGGTCGCTCATCCGTGTCTCCCAAACAAGTCGGTTCTCAACTTGTCTTCCTTCGCCTCATTTCATAGGGACTACCCACCATAGCCTATTGTTGGAAGACAACTAGAATGGAGTGGGTGAGGATTAGAGTGACAACCCTTGTCCTGAGCATTGTCGTGGTGCCTATACAATCCGAGCGACAACATTTTCTGGCATCGTTGCTGAGGTTTATGACAATCTTCATAATCTTATAACCCATTTTGCCATTCATTAGCCTGTCAAGCGAAACAACATTTTATGGTGCCATTGGCGGGGACCAAGTTATTTGACTCTGGTGTTGACGACACTCTCATTAGTCTTCCTAATCTTCTAATCTTCCATCATTCTTCATCTTCTCATCACCTTATCATTTTTCCTTACACTAATCTTATCATCTTGTTCATTCACACTCTTAGCACTTGGACGTTTAGGTTGGTTTCCCTATTTGGGTGGTGACTCCACTTATTCATTCATTTTTCTTAGGCAGGAAGCTCTACTTGATATCCATTGCTTGATCCTTGACTAACTTTTCGGTTTTTACCTTTTGGATATTGGAGCTAGATTCATGTTCAAGTGGCTACTCCACTTCTTTCATTTTTTACAGGAATTTTTGCTAGAAGTTCGCTTCTTATGGATCTCTTATTTTCTTGAACAGGGATCTCTCTCTCTTTGACATCCATCAGCTTCCCTTTCCCCTTAAGCAAGTCATCATGGGTGACTTGTTCGCCCCTTGTCGCTTTACTGACATTCTTCATGATCTTCCGAGAGATGCCATTGATAATTTGTCTTCCTTCATGGGTAATAATGCAGTCACTACTAGTGAGCACCTTGCAAAGTTCGTTTTTCGTATGAAAAAGCTCGGTGGCTATGCATATCATGAACATGAGGATGTCAAGATGCGACTCTTTGTTTTCTCGTTAGAAGATGATGCATTGAATTGGTTTTGGAAGTTCCCCGATGAAACTTTTGACCCCTTACAATCAATTTTTGAGGCCTTTGAAGATAAATATGGAAATCAAAGGGGCCCACCTTGTGCCTTTGGTACCAGGCAGGAAGTTGAAAGTGATCATCAAGAGACTGTGTCATATTGCAAACCTTGCGAGAAATTTCCTAATGAATCCACTTGTGTCATTGCAAGACGAATCCTCGACAATGGAAAGGCAGGGATGAGTTGTCGAGTTGGTAGCAACAATGAAAAGGAAAAAGATAAGCAACTTGTCAATGAGTTAACTTAAATAATAAAAACCATGGAACTTAATTAAGAGAAATTGATGGTAGATCATTCCAGGGATATAAAAACCTTGTTCACCAAATTAGAAAAACGTGATGAGGAGCTAGAAAGCATGAAGGTCAATCACTTCGATCAAGTGGCCACCATGCAAAACCATTTGATCACTATGGAAGCAAATCATAAAGAAGAAATGAGTTCCATTCAAGTCAATTATGATAAAGTAATAAAAGACATGAAAATCAGTTTTCAGAACAGGTTGTCAGTTATAGAGGAAAGGCATGATGAGGAGTTAAATATCATGAAAACTAATCACTCTAATCAAATGGCTACCATAGAGGAAAAGTGTGCTCGAGAGATGGAGGCTATGAAGTCTAGTATGCAGAATCATTTGATTGCCATAAAAGTAGATCATGACAAAGTAATAAAAAATATGGAAGTTGGTCAGATGTGTCTCCAGAATAAGTTGTTGACCATGGAGGAAAGCCATGCCAAAGAAATCAGTGCTATGAAGCTTGAACACTCAGATCAAATGGGTGCCATGAGAATTGAAAAGATCACTCTTCAAAATAAACTACAAATAATGGAAAAGATACAGGTACAAGAACTTCAACATGGATCAAATAATGAAAGAAACAAAGAGCCCGCGACAGATCACAAGCCTCCCGGTCCACCAGAGCAGTTCTCATCTCATTTCCAGGAGGTTACTTGTCCCACTCAATACAGGTCAGTTGGGAGTACCAAAATTGAAAAGGAAGTGAAGAATGGTTAGGCTTATGTGTCACCTTTGACTGAGTACATACAGAATAAGATCGGGCATACTTCAGATTCTTCAAATCCTTCATCTAGGCATTCTCAGAACCAGGACAAGAAATCTACAATGCTCTCATTATTGACATCACAACCCTTCGGGAAGAAAAGAAAAAGGAAGAAGTTTGATGCATCTGATGGCCGAGAGCAGCTCGATATTTCGATGAATCACAGTCCTAACATTTTTAGAATTCAGCATGGCATATTCGAGAAGCAGCCCACAAACTTGTCGGAGAGTCGGCAGATGCTCAATATGCACCATGTTGATGCCATTGATGCCATAGGCCATTGTTTTGTGTAGTATCTCTAACCCTATCCCCTTTTATTTCATGTCAGTTCGATAGTTTTACTTTTAGCATTTATATTATGTTGTTTACATTTTAGTTTATCAGAGTAGATTTTTTTGTCCCAACAATATATTTCTATATATGCATATGATTTTGATGTTGAATGGATATCTATTTGATAAACTTTTGTTCTTGGATGCATGATTCTGGGGTTCTCATGTTACTTCATGGAAGCAACCTATCCCCATATGGAGCTAGATGTTGCACTCAAATTGTCAAAGTTCCAAGGAAGCGGAAGTGCCAATTTTTTCCAACAGGATTGGATCACCTATCAGCAGTCCATGTGTCATGGTCACCCCATTCGGCATGTTATATGATATAAATGATCCTAGTAATACCTTGAGTCCATGTAACAAGCTAGGTAAGCCTATAACTTTTATGATGAATTTCATCCTAGGAGGCTTTTTAACCTTACTGATTACTTGTGTTTCAAAACATGGCTAATCAGAAGAGTTTTTCCCCTCCAACTAAAACCCCCAAAGCTGGGGTGGAATTTATTGTTGAAATCTTAGGCGAGTTCTATTATTTTAGTCGAGTCTAATGTAAAAGTGGTTTGGGAATAATTTAAGTTAGTTGACTTAATTATTTTATTACAAATCACTTGGTCTACTAGATCATATTGTGTCACAGATGGGTTGTGTGTCTTGAGGGTCTAGGTCTAATGTGTATTCCTTCTTTGAGTCTCATAAATGTAAAATTTTATGTATTAGAGGGTTGGAAAAATATTAAATCCCCTCATGTGTAAATTAATTAATTTTTCTGGCAAAATAAAATAAAATCCTAAGCCAAAAAATTAATTAATTTGAGTCAAATTTAAATTGTCTTAGGAAAATAAATTCTTCAAATGGAAAAATTCGTGGGTCTTAAAAGAGTCAATTTTTAAAGGTCTTCCATAAAAAAATATTACATATTTCAAGAAAAATTGGACCTTTGGGCCTTGGTGGTTAAGTCAAAGTCAAATTTTTGAGGAAATTAACTGAAAATAATTAATTTTGAGCTAATTAATGTGGAGTTAAACGATAAATTCGAAAATTATTCAAAAATAAAAATCAAGGGCCAAGATTAAAAGATCTTGAAGTGCTTATTAATGACCAAGATTATTTTGACAGGGATTAAAGGAACTAACCGTTATTTTTCAATTTGGAGGATTTATCTAAAAATTGGAGAGTCCTTTGAGTCTCTAGTCATCTTGATCTCTAGCTAGAATTGCTGCTGAAGCATTTCGTAAATTATTGTCTTGCTGGGAGCTATTTTTTCTACTATAATAAAAGATTTTGGGGTGCAACTCGAGGTGTTCTTGTTCGTTGATCTGTGGTAAGTATTGACTACGAACTTCCTATGTGGTGATTTACTTGATATATTTTGAGATAATACATAGTGTTTGTAGGTACTCAATCCTTCGTCTCCAAGTTCACAAACTATGAGCAAGGATCATCTTTCTTGAATTCCTAGTTTTTATATGGTGGATTAAATCTTCACTATGGCTATAGTGAACAATAATTTTTTTTGAAGCGTTAGCCATATTTTCAAGAAAAAATATTAAAAAATTATTTTCTCAAAATTCGTTTAAAAACCCATGTACAATTTGTAAA
Organism: Pinus taeda; assembly: GCA_000404065.3. NCBI lineage: Eukaryota > Viridiplantae > Streptophyta > Pinopsida > Pinales > Pinaceae > Pinus > Pinus taeda. The sequence continues at coordinate 544,665 of APFE030432027.1, read as the reverse complement.
ATAATTTTGTAATTTTAAGTATAAATTATTTTTCTAACTTGGGTTGGGATTTTAGATCTATTTTGTATATATTTGGGGTTTGGATGTTTTTATTTTCATTTTTGCAGGTTGGATCAAGGGATCAAGTGAGAGAAGAGCTAGATCTATGCCCTTGAGGGTAAGATCTGGTCTCTAGAAAATTTTGCAGGGACATTTACTGAAGATTTGACAGCATCCGGAAGATAAATTTTTTCTTCGAGACACGAGTTTTCAGTTTTTGGCCTCCTATTGCCATTTCAGCCCTTTTATCCCCACAAATTGGCTTTCCTTGGCCTTGTTTGACCTTTTCTTGGCCTCTTTTGCCCTAATTTGCCCTAACCCATACCTGAAATTTTTTACGGGTGGTTTTGCAGGTTTTGAGGCTCAAAAATTCTGATTTTAAAGTGGCACCTTCATCCAAAATTTTGGGTCACTTGGGCAAGTGTTTCTACAAGGCCTTGGGCCTAACGTTTGACCTCTAAACCCTTGTTTTATTTCAGTTCTATTACAACAATCAAATAAACAACAATTAAGCTCTAAAATCACATATTTAATAGTCAAAATCACTTAAAATTGTAAAATCTTAATATTCATGAGTTTTGGCCACTTGGGCATCTTGGATTTGACCTAGATCTAAATTTTTGCTTGCTGGAATTTTCTGCGTAAGTTGATGAATCAAGCCTACAAAATTTTCTGAATCAAATACTTAAAGAGGGCCAAAAATTTTGAATTTTGAATTTCAAACAAAATTTTACTATTTTTGGATATATTGGGGATTGTCTTGAGCATTATCTTGATCATTGTTGGGTTGCTGATATGTCATCTGTTTACTGTTGTAATAAATATATTAGATCTGAAATTTCTGAATCACATCCTCTAAATAACCCTAAAAATTATTTTTTTCAAGTTTTGATGAAATTTTACTATTTTTGGACATCTTGGGCACTATTTTGGGCCTTATTAGTTTTGCTGATCTGTGATCTATTTACTGCTGTTATAAATATATCAGATCTGAAATATCATTGAATATTTCATCATAAAGTGGGCTAAACAAGTTAAGTTACATTTGCTGGTCATTGGAAATTTTTATGTTTCATGGTTGAACAAAATTTCATGATTCCTCATTGCTGTCATAACACTAATAAAGTCTGGAATTTTTGAATTATTACTGCTGATATAAACTGTCATAAATTTGAAATTGGCTTATCTCATCTTGGTCTTAACGGTTGTCTAACTTTGCACTCAAGATCTGAAGTTAATCTTGTTGAGAGAGTTATCTTGGGCTTCTAAGTTTGAATTGGCATAATATCTTGCGTTGATAATCATTGGTGGATAAGTTGATTTACTTAAGCATCTTGTGGATTGACCTATAGTTGAATTTTTCTCTTGTATCGATAAACACTCATCTTGTATTAAGATCTTTTCTACCATTGTTGTTAAGTACTATTGGCATAAAGAGTAATTATAACTTAAGTACTTAAGAAACTTAAACAATCTTAATTCAAGATGACCTCCCTCATCATCTTGCATTTAGCGTCTTAGATCTAGTTTGCATTAATAATTTACCTTCTAACATAAGCTAGGTTGATAGAGCTATAGGGCAACTCTTTTCACACTAGCTTGAGAGATTCAATTTCTCCTAGTAGTTAACACAGTGACCTTGCAGTCGTCAAAGCCACGGTCTCTGCAGCGTCAGAGGCACTGGGTGAGTGGAACATAGGGGGAGGTATCGTTAATCAAGCCACTGCCTGCTTCCTGTTGGCTTCCATTTCACAACTTACTTTGAGAATTGCTTCTCAAAACAGTTGGGGAAAATGTTACATTTAGACTAGGTATCTAATTAAAATTTACCGAGATCAGTACATCTCACATAGGTCCTAGGTCTTGCATATCATATAGGTTAGTCAAAATTCAAGCAGTGGGTGTCCGACCAGTCATTTGGTTCTAATTTATAGAAAGCAAGAATTTGTGACTCCATTAAGGCACTGGTCTCATAATAGAAAATCTAAATCTAATTAATAATCTTGCTTAATTTCAACCAAGTGGCTAGGCCACTCATCTGTGTCTCCCAAACAAGTTGGTTCCCAATTCGTCTTCCTTCGCCTCATTTCATAGGGACTACCCCCCATAGTCTGTTGTTGGGAGACAACTAGAACGGAGTGGGCGAGGATCAGAGTGACAACCCCCGTCCTCAGCGTTGTCGTGGTGCCTCTACAATCCGGGCGACAACACCTTCTAGCCTGAAAACATTTTAAGCTATCAAATTCCTATGCTCAATTACCAAATGGAGGAGATTTTTTCACTATCTTTTTGGTTTTGGAGCTTTCATCCATTGGCCAACAAAATTACATTGTGGAGCTTTCATTGAGTCAACCACAGATCTCAGCTTACTCTTGCGTTACCTAAGCTTATAAATCTAGTAGGAAATCTCATTTTTATATAATCTAATTGGGAAGTGTTCTTTTGCTTTTGCTTGTGTGCTTTAGAATCATCGTTCTAACTTCTCAGTGCCTTCATTAGGATATCATGTTCTAGTTTCTTCCTTTGATTCTTTGTGTTATGCTTTGTGTTGCGGCGAGTCCATGTTGGGAAGAAATTAAGAATTTGGAGGTTCTCCAGCAAGAACATCTGCCCCACCATGGGGTCTCTATCTAGAATCTGGATGTCAATTAAGCATTCTGTTATTTTGGGTTGAAGGCCTGCATGTTGTTGAACTTGTCAACGTACATGGGCTACTTGTATCTTCCATTACTGCTCTCATGTTCACTTTGTTGTGATCCTTCACAAATCCTTTTGTCATATGTTCTAAATATCATTATTGTGGCATGAAGGTTATAAATGAGATGTGTTGCTGTGAATGTAGTTGAATTAGAGTCTTGTTACAGTAGTATTACTCATGTTGAGTCCAATGCACAACATAAAAAATTGAGAACTGACTCATATGGATTAGCCTGGAGCATTTTTAGCCTATTACTATTCTTTTAAAAAGCGTACCTTGTCATGGTATCAGATCTTGTTTGCACACCATTTCTGTATTATTCACTTTTTTCCTTGCTCTTGCTCTCAAAATTTGTTTTCCCTTTGTTTTCCTTACATGTATTTCACCAAAGTTTTTTGAATGGCTATCATAAAAAACCAATGGAGAATAAAAATTAAATGAATATTTTTCCCATCTTCTCTCTTGTGTCCTTCAATCATCATTTTATGTTTTCCTTTTTAGTTCTCCCCAAATTTTCAACATGCATAGGAACTGCTTGGGTGTTGGGCTACCTACCCTGATTCTCTATTGCTAATTTGCTACATCCTCCTTTGAATCCCAGGTTTGATTTTAGAATATCACTCAGTATTGGCCCGATTTTTATTTTTGCAATTCAGTTTGCCATCACATTCACATTGCCATTCTCAGTGAATTTTTTTCCTGTTGCACAATTTGTTGGTTTCAAACAACCTTAGTTGTCTGTTTGATGTCATGTTAGCCTTGCACTTTTTTTGAAAGTTTCAATTTCTTAGCTAGTGACAACCAATGTTACTAGAACTGGACTGGAACCAGTCGGTCTGGCTGTTTTTGGCCCAAAACTGGTCCGAACCGGAATTGGCCGGTTCGGTACTGAACCGCCGGTTTTGTAACGAACCGGTTGGTTCAGGGTCGGTTTTGTTCTGTTTGTCTCTTCCCAGGTTAGCGTAAAATTTTTTGCCTTTTTTATTTTTTGATTTTTTCAATTCTTTGGCCCACTTCTAATTCTCCCCTAGGCCAACCTAATATTCAAGCCTATGGTCCTATTATTGCTACGCATTTCATGATAATGTTAAATTCTTAAAGTAAAAGTTACATTTTCCTTGATCTTTCCTTTCCATCCATTCACTTAAATTTTTTGACATTACCATGAAATGACTCAAGATGTTTGAGAGTGGTTCCAACCTTATTGAATTTCATACGAAGAAAATAGAATTTAGATTTCACTCAAAATCCAGCAGAGTTAACAATTTTTTTAGGATATAAGGATTGCGGGGATTGCAACATTTCCATTGTATTTTGTCATGTATGAGGGTAAGGAACTAGTAATTAGTAAAATGCACCAATCCCTCTATGTACTTTGATGTTAGTGGCAATGGTTGTCGAACTCCTCTATCATGACTCTACTAAAAATGTACCCATCACTAAAACAAAATCTTGACTTGACATGCTACGCTTTTTTTATCTTATTTTAATGCTTAGAGGGTTATATTGATGATAAAGATCCCAATATAGGCAATGATTGCAGGCTTGGATGCTACTCATTCTTCAAATGAGGATGAGGAGGATGATCAAGATGATGATTCTGATGATGACATTGACAATTAGCACTTGTAGGCTGTAGTTGTACTCATTTTTCAAATGAGGATGATCAAGATGATGACGTTGACAGTTAGCACTTGTAGGCTTTAGTTGTAGTATTGTAGACTGTAGTATCATACTATCATGTTATTTTGGACTATAAAGGCCTTGTAGAGCCTGCTGCTTGATGTTTTTTGGTTCAACGATGTTTTGCACTAAGTGCTATTTTGGTTATATGCACTATTACTTGCTATATAAATGAGAAATTTTGCATATTTGTGTATAAATGGTTTGGATTCATATGGATGCACATGAATATATATATGTTTTTCTTTAAAATATGAATATTTTATGTGTTTTTGGTAAACCGTTTTTTTTTGTTCTTTTAATCTGGTTTTTTACCGTTCCTGGTCCATAAAGTTTTTCGGTTCGATCACCAGTTCGGTTCTGAAAACATTGGTCACAACACTTTGTATCATGCAAATCACCATTTTATTACAGATCTCTGCTGATGTTGTTTGAGATCTGATTCTGCCCAAGATCACATTGCTGTTCAGATATGTTTGCAGGGTAGCAAACATTATGGAAATTGAGCACATAAAGAAACTGAGAAAACTTGAAAGTGTTCTTTGTATTGAGTGAACAGTGAGAAAGTGAAACCTTTGTTATATAGTTTACAGTGGAGTTGAGCCAATGCACTTTATGTTTGTGGGTTAGACCAAAATACATATTAAAGTGAAATAAGACATAAAAAGCATAAACTAAGCTAAAGTCCAGTCGACTTTATTAATGTGTAAGTCTAGTGCCTAATTGACAATTATTAAACTAATATTTACTTTAATACCCTCCCTTACATTGGAATTTTGTAGCTTCGGTCGGTCTTCATAATTTGTTTTTAGCCCTCCAAATATTTAATAAAAGACAAATGCATATGAGGATTCCAAGTAGGCTTCAAAATAAGAAAATTTGAATTTTCAAAATGTAAATTTTTGCCTCCAAAACATCAGGTCGGCTCGAAGTCAGCCCAGCCCTAGGACATGTCCATTCGGGTCCCTTCTTATCACTATTTAAAGGCATTTGGCCTCCTTCAAAAAACACAACTACAACTTGGATCACACAAAGAGGAGGTCTTCTGAGGTTATTAGGATGAATCTGAGACTCAAGGAAGGACTAATTCTGAGGAAGAAATGAAAGGACAAAATCTGGGAAGGCCGAAATTTCTGAGGCATAGGAAGGCCAAATTTCTAAAGAGATATTTGAGGGCTGTTTTTGACCAGGTTTGACCTGGTTTGGTTTCTGGTCTATTTGACTTTGTTTTTGACTGAGATTTCAGATTGTATCTCTTGTTGAAATGGACAAATTCTCTTAGAAAAGGTTGCTGTGTTTTCCCCTGGTTTGGGGTTTTCCCAGGTTAATTTTTGTTTCTCATGTTTGGTTGTCTCTACTGTTGATGATTCTCTTGTATAATTGCTTAATGATGAACATGGTATAGGATGAATTGAACTAAGAATCATTGGAAGTAATTATCAATTTAGAGAATCACTATACAATCAACATTGTATCAGAGTGTGGGTGAAAGAGCAGCCTCAAGAAGAAGCCTAGATCTGCCCTGTTATCCATGATTTGAAAGACAAGCCTGTTCTGTATCTAAGCGAAAGAAGCCCTAATCTTAGATGGATTGAGTTTCATCTATGTTGGAAATAATACCCCTGCTTATGAAGACTAGATTCATATTGACAGAAGGAAAGACCATGATCCAGTTTTAAGATTAAAGCATTTATGAAGAGGATAGAAGTCATAGTCCAAAATTCTGAAAAAGACCGAGGTTATTTTGAAGAGGTCCGAAAAGGCCTCAGGTCTGCCTCAGAGAGGTCAAAATACCTCAGAGAAAGACCTCAGTCAAAAGAGCCTGTTTCAGAGGACCAAGAGCCTAAAAAATTGACAAAGTGAACATGCTCAAAAGGGTCGAAGCCCTTATTTAAGGTTGAAGTCTTTTTTTCTTTTGGCATCTGTGAAAAGATTAAAGGCTCAATTACCATAGGCCTAAAGGACGAAAGGCCTCAATATATTTCAACAGACCGAGGGATGCCTTAGTTTGAAGAACTAAAGGCCTTAGGCCCATATTCCAGAAGGCCCATATTCCAGAAGGCCAAGAATGCCTCAGTCGAAGATGGAGACCGAGAAGTCTCATAGATAACCTCAGAGAATCTGAATTGTCTCAAATGATGGAAAGCCAGCCTACATTTTTTTGTTTTGATTTGTAATTTGTCTTTGTGATACATACAGGTCACAAATTTGACTGACCATGTCAACAAGAGGGCTGAATCATTGGAGCATGCCTTGTTCATAAGGAGAAGTATTGAGCATAACTTTTGTAATGTTTTGTACTGACATACTAAGCCAACAATGTCATTGTGCATAAGATCTACTCTTTGAACTGTGGAATGCCCTGTACATAAAAGGAGGAGTAGAAGTATTTCATGAACGTTATATATCTGTTATACTTGAAGGACTTTGTTTCCATGCAAAGCACATCACAGAGATCGGTTGTTCAAAAAAGAATATGAGGCTTGAAAAACAGATCAACAAAGCTAGAAGTCTCTGGTTAATTCTTGGAACAAGAGGTATGTAATATTTATCAACAATATTTTCATTTGAAGTGTTCTTAGACCTCAATGATCTCTTGTCATCATAAAGGAGCTATGTCAGTTAAGACCAAGAATGGGTCTGAAAATTCTATATTGACCTTAGTAAAGATTGATCTCTGAAGAATGTAAAATGAAAAGTTGTGGGATGTTATATCTATTAAAAGAAGCAATGATCAAGTGTGTTCAAACTTCAAACTTCAGATATAGACCGAACCTATGAGTTCAGCATTTCCCTTAAGTTACCTATTATGACTATGATTGTATTTACCATTGAGTAAGATACAATACAAGATCTTTAGTAACATGATTTAATCTCCGAAGCTCCTCTTTGAGCTAGAGGGAGGCAAGAAAGGATATTGAAATGAAGTTAGGGCTGCCAAGTCAAGAAAAGTAAATTGTCATCATTTGCTATACTTGATTTAAGTAACTTAGTTCTAAAGAATGGGACTCGAAATGAAGACAGATATCTCATAAGTCTTGAGACTATACTTTTGAAAGATAAAATCTTACTACTGTGACAGTGTTTCTGAAGAAGCCGTGGTAAGCTGAGTCATTTCCAGAATTTGAAGATTGTTCTCACTAATTGTTTTGAAGAATCTGAGATACCTAGCTTGAAAGGAGCTGAGAGCAGTCTGTGAGCAAGTTCAATGAAGAAAGTCTGGTTCTTACTCACGCACCTTGAAATCTGTTTGGAATACCATTCCTTGATGAAGGATAAGCTCTTGGGTTGAAAGAGTTAAAATCGATGTTTAGCTGATTTATGAAAAATATAATTGCTAGAAATGCTGTATCAGAAGCCAAGTATTGCATGGATCTGTCATGAAGATATCTCATTGAAAGATCCCTGATCTTGACACTCTGCCTATAACTATTTGATGACATTGATGGATTTCATCTCATGTAAGAGTCAGCTAGGGTTTGTAAACCCTAACTGACTAGGAGACTTGAATAAGAATGGCCTAGGGTTTATGGACAAAACCCTAGTGCTAGACCTTAAGTATTGAAGGTTGATGCTTCTGCTGAAAGAAGATACCCTTGCTCATGGTAGGAATGTCAACATTCTGATGATGAGTTTGCGGATGGATGACTTCTGCAAGGATCAACAGGGAGCTCAAATTTCCCCAGAAGATAAGTTTCGTATATCTCTCTTCCTTGATTATTATTATTGTTGTTGGTTTACTATTGCCTAGCCTCTTGTCTTTGCAACTAGCCTCTTGTCTTTGTTTCTCATTGTTGGGCTATAATTGTTCTTCCATGACCTCCCAGTGAGGGTTTCAGGTACATTGTGAAGGCCTGGCAAGGCCTTGGCAGTAGATGGGAGTGTTGGAAGAATGAAGCAAAGTTTGTGGAAGAGGATTCTCCCAGGAAGAGGGATAGAGAGCTATGAGAAGAAATTTGCTTCAGACCAAAGAAGACTTTGTATGAACCATGGGCATAACATTGATGTCTGATTGATCCTGTTATTATATGGCTTATTTTTTATGAAAGGTCTCACATGACAGAGGGAGCAACAATGACAGGAAGATTTGCTTCTGTGATAGAGGGAGCAATCATGACAGAGGGAGCCGATGAAATCCTCATTAGTCAAAAAGGATGGAATATTGTTATGATAGACAACGAATCCATGGCCATTCCCATGGTATTCATATTGATTAAGCTGAGTGGCAGAGGGAGCTGCCTGGATGTCCTAGTAACATTTGTTTCATCATTAGAATAATTGGAAAGAAGTTGTGGTGATAAATTCAAGTTGCTTAGTTTATGATTGAGCCATGACATGTGATACAACATGTGTTAAGGTACCAATATGGTACTATTGATTGAGATATGTTTCATATGATAAAGCACAACTATTGGATATACAAATTCAAAATGTAATGCAGTTTGTTTGGCACATTATGAAGTAGGGTGTTAGAAAATCAGAAAGGCAGAAAGATTTTCTTGTACTTGATAATTACTTGTGATGTTCTTGATTTCTTATTAGGTTTCTTTATATCTTATTTCTTTTAGTTCGTCAAGCAATTACCAAAGCAATAGCACATAAATCAATGGACACCAGATATGGGCTCACAACGAGGGCAAAACCCCTCTTTAGGGGAAAACCCAGTCAATAATTCTTCCTTCAATAGTTTTCCTGAGATATTCCAAGACTCTAGACCTTGACACAAACTTTCCTCCACACCATGTCAGCCTTCTTCTTCTCTAGCAGATGATCCTACTTGACCTGGCAGCAACAACAACAGTAGCAACACTTTCTTCGACCCAACTACTTCGACATTGCTTTGGAGACTTCGATCTTCATTGAAAGACTATGATCTTCACTTAGAAACTTCAATCTTGGTCCAATATAACTTCCTGAAGCAATAACATCCAATAGTAGCAACCGACTTATGGCAGCAACAACATGTAGCAACTGTCTACGACATCAACAAGAGAACATCAATTTTCCAAACCAGAGCACGGGAGAAAGGTAGATGCACCAAGACTTTGATTTTCCTTCCTTCCTTCTCCTAGATCAAACTCGCACTCCTTTTGCCTTCTTTTTTCCACTTCACACTTTTTCCTAGCTTTAAGAGACATCGAACTTGCTTGTTGTGAGTGTGCTTCAAATGGAATTCGAACTGCTTCATTTATAGCCCTTTGGTGAGGTCGAATAGCCCTCTTTAAGGCTAACTAGATCATCTTAAGGCCGACTTGGTGTGGAGACAACATAATTCATATTTAACCTTTTTACATGATTCAAAAGCCCAAGAAGGGTCTCTTTAAAAGTACAATGACTTTATTAACTTAGAATAAATCCTAGAAGTCCTCAATGGGGACTTTGATCTAAAACATGATGACCCAAGCATGAAACCCATGCTTTAATAAGTCATAATGATAATAATAAAAAATCTTTTCTTTATTCTTTTGACAAGTACATTACATGATGACTACATTTAATGAAGACCGAACCTAGTTACATTTTCCAACACTCCCTCTTAACTAGGGAGGTATTCATCATATACAAGTACAAGGGAGATCTCAACTATATGAACTATGAATAAATTTAGGCACTGCAATGCCATGGACTAGATTCCTGACCAAGGCAATCTATCCACTGGTCTCTCAACAATTTAGGCACCGCAATGCCATGGACTAGATTCCTGACCAAGGCAATCTATCTAGGTGGGACTAAGATGGACTCAAGTTTTCAGCCTCTCTAAGTACCATCAGGCTTACTTGCTAATGATCAACCCAGGGATCTAGGTGTGTATCCAAAATCAAAGCTCTACAAGCAACACCACCTTTCCAACTTCGGAACCTAGACATCAACACAAAGTGCCTTCTAGATGTCCTCCCAGGCAATGCTTCACTCACAAAGCCTCAACACTCCTTGATCCAACAGAGCAAGGATAACCAATCTCTCCCAATCAAACTGATTGGTAACCAACATGCTATCAAAACAATTTAGGCACTGCAATGCCTTGGACTAGATTCTTGACGAAGGCAATCTATCCAGGTGGGACTAAAATGGACTCAAGCTTTCAACCTCTCTAGGTACCATCAGGCTTACTTGCTAACGATCAACCCAGGGATCCAGGTGTGTATCCAAAATCAAAGCTCTACAAGCAACACCACCTTTCCAACTTCGGGACCTAGACATCAACACAAAGTGCCTTCCAGATGTCCTCCCAGGCAATGCTTCACTCACAAAGCCTCAACACTCCTTGATCCAGCAGATCAAGGATAACCAATCTCTCCCAATCAAACTGATTGGTAACCGGCATGCTATCAAAACCTTTGAAATATTTACTTGTACAAACACAACCCCAATCAATAATATTTTACATATTCATAAATAAACACAAACCTTCGGGGTTTTTCTGATGTTGCTTCTCAAACACAATAGGCCTATCAACCGAATCTTTGATACTTTTCTTTTCACACAACAACATATCCTTCAAAACTTCATTATCCAATCAAACTTATGTTCTCCCTCTCAACTAGGGAGATTTTCTCTACCCAGGCTCACTCTTAACTTAGGGAAATCAACTTCTTTCATGGCTTCCATCCATCTTATCAAAGTTATTCTTATCACATCAATTTTTCTTTCGACCATCTCAAAGATTATGTCCCTGCACAACTAAGATAGCAAGCACTACCAAAACTATGGAAGCATGAAGTTAATTATATCAAAATCACGGAAGCATTTCAACTTTATATAAATCAGATACCCAAACAAGAGATACATACACTTCAACATTTTGCTAGGGACTTTGTCATAAACCCTGGACTATTTCATCAAAGCTTGTAAAGCAACTCCTAGAATACATATGTTAGACTTCCTCTAGATTTCATATATAAGCTTTTAACAACCGACAACTAATCACAACTCAATCAATAATATGACTAGCATCTACTAGGGTTAACTACAAACCCTAGATTCTTATTTCAGTAATCACCATATAGATTCATAGATTTCAGATTGTCATATCACACATACTAGAGAATTTAACTACTACTAGGGTCTAGCAGCAGAACTCTAGATTTACCAAACAACATCATCCTAGAACATCAACCTTTGACTAGGGCTTGTTTCCAAACCCTAGGACTCATGGCCAACAATAATTAGATCAACACTCATATCTAGGAATTCTTCACCACGCATAAGCACATCATGTGTTAGGTAATGTTAATACATTAGACATGTACCAACCTAGACCAAGCTAATCTTTCAATCACATGGACACATATAAACCTAGGGCTTCATTCCTAGGATCTTATAACAAAAGATTTGCTTATAGGGCCAACCAAATCCTAAAGATCTAGGGCTTCATAACATAGCAAAGCAAACCCTACAATATCAAGACTTCAAAGGGGCGGGATTTTAGACAACATCATTTCAACCCTAACAAGTTAGGGTTTTCATGATCATACTAAAACCCCAAACATGTCGTTATCAACAATAGCAATTTCCTAATAATGCTAAGCAGGCTAGGGTTTCATACATTAACATTAACATTAGCATACCCTCAGGTTAGGGTTTTCCAGAGAACCTGTCTAGGGTTCTATAAGATCAATTAAGAATATGAGGAGGGTAGATTTATCAAGAGATGAATCACTCGGAACAAGAATCATTGTGATTCAATATAGCTAGACATAATGATGTTCGTAATAGATTATCAAATGAATAATCATTTATTATAAAGAAATCAATGTTTTGAGGCATACCTTTGTTCCTTGACAAACCTTGTCTTGGGAGGTCCTCTTCCATACTCCTTGAGGATATAGCAAATGTTTTCCTAATCAAGACAATAGAGGGAGAATGGTGATTAGTATTTAATATAATCAAATCTTAAATAAGTACATGAAACCAACAATTGAAAAGAAGTGAGATATTTATCTGTGGGAGATGTTGGGGGCTCCCTCCAAAGCTTGAGGGATACCTATAAACTTATAAAACAAAATAAAAATGTCTCTTCCAAAAACATGTTAAAACCAATAAATTCTAAATATCAAAAATACAAAATAGAATATCTAAGACTAGAAGCAAAGGGCTTATATCAAATTCTTCGGGTTTGGCTTTCTTTAGGTCTTCTTCTTCAACAACATTGGCTTGATCTCTTTCTCTCTTCTTGTTTCTAGGATTGTCCGAACAATCATTCCTGTAGTGACCCTTCTTATGATATTGATGACATTCTACTTTGGACATGTCAACCTTACTCTTTGGTCCTTTCTTGACATTTCCTCTATGTTGAGTAGCATAGGCTTTTGACACTCCTTCAAGTTTGGAAACTAATGAGATCCTTAATTCTTCTTGACTGTAAGCTGTCCATAGTTCTTCAAAAGTGGGAGCTTCCTTCCAACCGTTGAGTCCTGTAGCAAATGCACCCCAAGTAGGTGGCAATCCTAGTATAGCAGTGATCACAAGTTCTTTGTCTGGAACAATTTCATCAATGGCCAAAAGATCATCTCTGATTCTTGCAATTTTCACAAAGAAGGAGGCCACTGTATCTTATTTAGTCATCTTTGTGGTCCTTAGTTCATTTTTCAGGCTTGCTACTTGACCAATGTTCTTAATAGTGAACAACTTTTACAAAGGCTCATACATTTCTTGAGCATGGTCAATGTTGGTTATGAATGGGACAAGTTTGTCCTTTATTCCTTCTACCATTAGTTTCATGGCCACTAATTCCAAATCTCTGAACTTTACTTTATTAGCATCACTGGAGTCTTCTGTAGGCTTCTTTACTTTTCCTTTCACCAAATCTAGAACCTTGTTGTTTTCAAGGATGAGGTCAATCCTCTTCTTCCAAGACCTGTAGTTAGAGGCTCCTTCGAGTTTATTCTCTCCCTTGATTGTGTTAGACATATTCCTTCAATATAGTAGACTTCTTTCTTGAAATAATCCTTTTGAATGATCCCTTGATCAAGTGCTTGAGACGCCTTTAGCTTCTTTCTTCACCAAAGCTCTAATACAATGTTAGAAAATCACAAAGGCAGAAAGATTTTCTTGTACTTGATAATTACTTGTGATGTTCTTGATTTCTTATTAAGTTTCTTTATATCTTCTTACTTTTAGTTCATCAAGCAATACCAAAGCAATAGCATATAAATCAAGGACACCAGATATAGGCTCACAGCTAGGGGAAAACCCCTCTCTAGGGGAAAACCCAATCAATAATTCTTCCTTCAATAGTTTTCTTGAGATATTCCAAGACTCTAGATCTTGACACAAACTTTCCTCCACTCCAAGTCAACCTTCTTCTTCTCTAGCAGATGATCCTACTTGACCTGGTAGTAGCAACAATAGTAGCAACACTTTCTTTGACCCAGCTACTTCGACCTTGCTTTGGAGGCTTTGATCTTCACAGAAAGACTACGATCTTCACTTAGAAACTTCGATCTTGGCCTAATACAACTTCTTGAGGCAGCAACATCCAACAATAGCAACTTTGACCTATGGTAGCAACAACATGCAGCAACTGGCTACAACATCAACAAGAGAACTTCGATCTTCCAAAACAGGGCATGAGAGAGAGATAGATGTACCAAGACTTCGATTTTCCTTCCTTCCTTCTCCTAGACCAAACTCGCACTCCTTTTGCCTTCTTTCCTCCACTTCACACTTTTTCCCAGCTTCAAGAGATATTGAACTTGTTTGTTGTAAGTGTGCTTCAAATAGAATTCGAACTGCTTCATTTATAGTCCTTTGGTGAGGTCGAATAACCCTCTTTGAGGCCGACTTGATCATCTTGAAGCCGACTTGGTGTGGAGACAACATAATTCATATTTAACCTTTTTGCATGATTCAAAAGCCCAAGAAGGGTCTCTTTAAAAGTACAATGACTCTATTAACTTAGAATAAATCCTAGAAGTCCTCAATGGGACTTTGCCCTAAAACCTGATGACCCAAGCATGAAATCCATGCTTTAATAAGTCATAATGATAATAGTAAAAAATCTTTTGAAAAGTACATTACATGATGACTCAAATACATTTAAGGAAGACGAACCTAGTTACATTTTCTAGCATAGGGTAGCTTCAAGATTGTTTGATCAAGCGCTGAGATTTTACTATGATGACATGTCTATGCATGTAGGTGTAGTAAGGCTCCTATGTATTTCTTTGATTAAGCTGGTTAAATCCTTTATCCTTGGATGAAGTTGGTGTGCCTCTGGGACAAGCTTGGAAAAATTGAGAATACCTTCCTCGGTGAAAGGAATTGTTAATGTTGCAACATCTATGATCTTGGATTGCTCCCTTAGGTCATGGAGTTTACTAGGAGACCATAATCATGGTCAGGGAGATTGGCTCTATAAGCATCAAGCTTGGATTGCTCCCTTGGTCATGGGGTTTGCCCTGGAAGCCATGGAGTTTGGTTGGGAAATTGACTCTATGAGTATTGAGGCCTGGAGTACTCCCTTAGGTCATGGAGTTTGATGGGGAGACCATTGGTTATGGTCGGGAAGATTGACTCTATTGACATCGAGATGAAGATTCCTCTTTAACCAGGAGATTGATTTTGAATACTGCCTTAGGTCATGGAGTTTGGTCGGGAGACCATTATGGTTAGAGAGATTGATCCTTAGTACTCCCTTAGGTCATAGGGTTTGACTGGGAGACCATTAGTTATGGTCGGGGAGATTGACTCTGATTACTCTCTTAGGTCATGGAATTTGACCGGGAAACCATTATTTAGGTTGGAGAGATTGGCCTCATGAACAACATAGAATGCTCCCTGAGTTAGTGGGGTTCTGAACTTATTGCCATGGGGTTTGGCTAGTGGGTTGAGCTTGTGCCTGATGCTGATGCTGTGATGCTTTTCACATGGTTTTGGTATTGAACATGTGATGGTTGGTTACAACGTTTTCTTGGAAAAGAGAAATTTTAAACAAGAGTACATCTGTGGAAATAATTATGAATACCTCCCTAGCTAAGAGGGAGTGTTGGAATTTTGTAGCTTCGATCAGTGTTCATAATTTGTTTTTAGGACTCCAAATATTTAAGAAAAGACAAATGCATATGAGGATTCCAAGTCGGCTTCAAAATAAGAAAATTTGAATTTTCAAAATGTAAATTTTTGCCTCCAAAAATCAGATCTGCTCCAAGGCAGTCCAACCCCAAACATGTCCATTCGGGTCCCTTCATCACTTTTAAAGGCTTTCAGCCTTCTCCAAAGAACACAATTTAGAGCACACAAAGAGGATGTCTTCTAAGTTATTAGGATGAATTTGGGGCTCAAGGAAGGACGACTTATGAGGAAGAAATGGAAGGACGAAATCTGAGAAAGCTGAAATTCTGAGGCATAGGAAGACCAAACTTTTGAAGATATTTAAGGGTTGTTTTTGACCAGATTTGACCTCGGTTGGTTTCTCGTCTATTTGTCTTTATTTTTTCGTTTGTACCTCTTGTTGAAATGGACAAATTCTCTTAGAAAAGGTTGTTGGGTTTTTCCCCTGGTTTGTGGTTTTCCCGGAGTAATTTTTGTGTCTCTTGTGTTTGGTTGTCTCCACTGTTGTTATTGTTAAATTGTTGATGTTTTTCTTGTATAATTGCTTAATGATGAACATGGTATAAGATGAATTGAACAAAGAATCATTGGAAGTAATTATCAACTAAGAGAATCATTGTAAATTCAACACCTTAATGGTCAATCTACTAACTACGCTAGGTTATTTTGGAATTTTATATATTGTTCATGACCCAAAGCCTTGGTGAGAAAGTTTGCAGTTTGATACTCTGTAGGATAGTACTGCAGCTCGACAGATCCATCTTCTACATACTGCCTGACAGGGTGGCAATGTACATCAACATGTTTGGTATGCTTGTGGAAGACTAGATTCTTGGCAAGTTCATGATCCCTTGGTTGTAACGTAACATGGGTGTTGGCTTTGTTTGTTGCATATGCATATCTTAAGGCATCCTCCTGAGCCAATTTGCATTGCACACTCCTTTCATTGCTTGTCGATATTCTTCTTTTGTTGATGAACGACTATTTCATGTTGCTTTTTGCTGATCCATGTGACTGTACCCATGCCAAGGTTGAAAACATATCCAAAACTGGATATTTTGTTATCAATAGAACTTTCGCAATTTGAATATGTATACCCATAGGGCCTAGGTTCTTTGCTTTTGCTATAAAGAATGCCAAAGTCATGTCCTTTTCACATATCTTAGCATTCGCTTCGTTGCTGTTCAATACTCTACCTTTGTGTCATGAATCTGGAAATGAAGCTCACAACGAAACTTAAATCAAGTCTGGTCATTGTAAGATATGTTACCCACCAAAATGGGTAACTCCTTATGAGAAAACCTTTCTCCTCCATTTGACAACCACTATTTGACGATGATATGCCATGTGCCTCTCACCATTTGCACTAGCTATATGCCTCTCGCCATCCAACATTAACACTTGGATGAAGGTGGGTTGCTATTTAAAAGATATCTTAATAATTTTGTAATTGATTTCTTATACTTATGGTTTTGGGAATTTAGTATGGGTAAAAGGGGTGATCTAGGAGATTGATTGATCTTGACTGTAATTTTGTTCACTCACCTTACCAGGGGGGTTAATTCTTAGCCATAGTCCAATGGGACATCCCTTAAGGCCTCTTGGGGTTATAGGAGGGACACTACTTGGAAGACCATGATTGAGATAACATGTTCATCTTCCTCTATACCATACTTACTACTTTCCATGACCCATTACAAGCCCCATATCTCACCTGCATTCTTCAGGTTCAACTTGTCATTGGTTCTTTGGGATTTGTCACTCATATGTTCACATACCTTGAGTAGGGCATGGAAACTTTTCCCTAGGAAGTTGATGCGACTAAAAGAAAAGAAAAAACATATCATGGGCATGATGAAACAAAGAAAGAAAATTAAAATGCAAAAGATGTCTACGACATTAAGATTAGTGCATGGGAAAAAGCCTACCATGAAATCTACCTTCCTCATATGACCATCAGCTGGTTTCTAAGAACTTGATGTTCTATTACATCCAAAAGGAACCTTTGCATGTCCCAACCCCGATGAGTGATAAATTGACCCATACTAAGCGGTAATAAAATTGCTACATCATAAAAAACAAGCTCTAACCCTTGAGCTATATGCGATAATACAAGGAATAATCTAGAAGAAGTAGAAGGCACACAAGAGGGGTGGAAAAATTAGGTTGGCTGGTAACTCATGCATCCACGAATGTTCCCTCCTTACATCTATACACTCAGGATGTGGACACCCCTGTCAACTAGTCCTTTGACCATGGCACTTGGCCATGGAGTCTTCTCCCCTTCATTACCACTATTTTTGTCGACACCTATTGATTGAGGGGTTGAACTTGGAACCGTCGCTTTCCCTTAATTGTTGGAAGCACCTAATAGGGTTGGCTATTAGTCACCTCTATCATGGTAGGGAACACCTTTATGTGAGTTGGTTTAGTTAGATATTGGAAGGTGATCCTTGTTTGATGTATTAACATGCCCTTAACATTCAAGTTTGGTCCACTTAGATGCATTATTAATCTTGGTTTTTGATGAATGGTTGCTTTCACTTGAGTTCTTGTTGTTCTTGTCAAGTGGTCCACAACAACCCAGGTTTTGAAGGCACCCACTCTACAGGTACCCAGGCCTTCCAGAGAAGTACATGGCCTAAGTAGATGCAGCGTTGAGAGAGTTGAGAATCCTAACAACATGAGCAGTGTTGTATGTCCTAGAGTACCTTTAGGACATAGGATGTTGGTCAACTTTGGCCTAACTTTGAGGATTCTTCGTGATGACACCACTGGACCCAGTATGCTCCCAAGCTGGCCTTGACACGACCTGATGGGTAGGAGCTAATTTAGAGCCCAGATGAGGTTGGTCACCCATTAGGAGACTAGGGAGGGCTCGTTACAACAAAGGAAGCCCTAACGCTGGAGAGGGGGCCTTATTTGATAGTTGGAGACCTATAAAGACCACTTGATGGTGCCCTAGTTGCACTTGGGACCCTAGAGAAAAAATTGAGGACTATCCCTCAAATTTTGGATCATCTAGGCATTTTCACACATTTTGGCACCTCACTACACCTTGACATGGCATTTGGAGCCCTAATTGGGCATGACAAGCTTTTATAGATGTTACGACTCACACGTGTGGGCTAATTATGGTCTATTTTGTCATTAGCTAGTGGGTTGGCTTGTAACACAAGTTCATTTAATGTCAAACTTGTTATTAGGGGCTTCATTAGGCTAAATTCGTTAAGCTAAACCTCATATAAGTAGAGGTTAGTTTGGTTTCATTTGGATCATCACTTGTGGATCAATTCGATCCTCTTAGAGATTTCGACTTATCTGAAATTTGTCCTGTATCTTTTGGAGATGTGATCTATTGTGGATTTTTGCTTATGGAGCTATTCTTTGGTATTGGAGATTTCATTTTTGAGCAATAAAGGATTGAATCATGCATTTATCTTGTAAGTTCTCCTTGTATTGGAATTTATTTTATGACTATTGCATGGAATGGTTATTGTTTAGGTTTTCTATGTGGTAATAATTGTTGATGTTTTTTCTATGGAATCTTAAGCAATAGTTTTGTATGCATTACTCATTTTAGAATTTGTATGAAAATACCATAAGTGGATCTTTAGACTAGCTCTCCTCATTGACTTTGCTCCCTCGCAAAAATGATAGTTAGGGTTTGAAACCTTGGGTTTCATATTCCCATACTCCTTGCTAGGGTTTAGTATTTTCTCGTAAGTAGGCATCCCATTGACTTCATCACCCAAGGTCAAGGCAATGGCATTATACAAAACCACACCAAAAACTTTCTTAAATTTATACTTTTCTTCCCTAAACTTGATTTTCAGCCTCTTAAGGAAACCGCTTGATCACATGTCTACACAAGAATGAACAAGAATGAATGAGTGAGTGCAGGGCCCTCTCCTTCCTCTATATAGATGAGAGGTAAAAGAGGCCAACAATACATATGTGGGCTAACAAGCAAGCTATAGTAACACATGTAGGCTTACACATGTGGAGAGCTAGACTCCAAAAATATACATGCCAAGCTCCAAAAGTACACAAACAAGGCTCCAAATGTAGGGGTGCTCCACGAGGTGTGTCTAACTCTTCTTCTACAAGTCTCCAAAGTCTCAAACAAACCTCATAAGCTATGTACTCCATTGGGTCTAGTCCCCTTGCACGAACAATGTCACAACCTAGGAGTCCCTATTGATTTTATAGTGCAAACAAGACTAGTACAATTTTTCAAACTGATAACTACTTCAAAATAAAATTTGACTTTTTTAAAGCATTCCAATCATTAAGCATTTATATATGAAAAAAATTCAATTATTAAACTTCTTCAATAGAACAATAGAGATCAAAGTAAACAATGAGACAAGAGACACCAAAATTTATTCAGATAAAACCCCACAAGGGGGAAAACTCGGTAATCTTTCCTTATGAGAGAGAATTCAATTCATCAAAATATTCCGGTCAAAATGCCATTCTCTGATCTCAATCAATGCCAAGTCAAACCAGTCAAATAAGAGAGAAAAGTCAATGCATTTAGCTCAAAGTCAAGGTCTGCAACAAAGGGCTAAATTTCGGTCTGAGGTAGCAGGTCAAAGTGCCAAAATTTGACCTACAATATCCACATAAAAATAGGTAGGTCAAATCTCGGTCAACAGACTAGAACAGAAGCATAACTTCGGTCAAACACAGTGAATGAATCACAGAGAAACTCGATCTCCAAAATCAATCAAAATCTTGGTCAAACAGTAGCAGGAAATCCCAAGTCAACACTAATCAACAAAGGTCAAATATGATGGTCAACATAGTGACAAATCTTTTTCTTCTCCTCCTCGCACGTGTGAACAAATCTTCTTGTTTCAAATTGAACACATGAGTTGTGATAGATGCCAAATGAGGTCAATCAAATGCCAATATATCTGTATGCTAGGAGATGGGTTTTGACCTTGGGATCAAACCCCTTCAATAGGTGGATCTGACTTGTCCAAATGAGGCCGACTTGGTCAACACGAAAATACATAATTTCTTCTTTGTTTTGCCAATGAAAATACCAATCGAAGCTACCAATTTTCAACACTGCCTCTTAGCTAGGGAGGTACTTTTCATTCTCTCTCTCAAGATCAATCTCCCTGATCAATCCAATGGTCTCTCAATAATATCCAAGGGAGTGATTAGATGAATAAGTCTCATCATAAGGAAAGATACATAACATCAAACTCATCCCACAAGCCAAACCCAATGGCATCAATGGTCAGAACCCAACTAACCATGGGATTATTCAACAAGGCAAAACTCTCCAACCATATGAAATGCTTTCTCAGTCAAGCACATGACCCAAGAGAGTACTCAAAATCAATCTTCCCGACCAAGTCCACTTGGTCTCTTAGTCAAACACAACGACTCAAGGAAGAGAACTCAAAATCAGCGTCCTTGATCAAACCCAATGGTCTCTCAGTTAAACACAATGACTTAAGGGATCACTCCAAGCCTCAAAACCAAATTCCACATCCATAATGGTTTCTCAATCAATCTTAATGACCCACGGGAGTAACTAGGACAATCTTCTTGACCATAAACCATGGTCTCTCAGCTAAGCCCAATGAAGATTGTCAATCTCATGATGCTATACAATCAATGCTCCCTCTCTCCCAGAGAGGGATTCTCAACAACTCCAAGTTGTTCTCTGAAGAAAGCAAATTTCATTCGGGACAATGGCTTTGTCAAAACATCAACAACTTGCTCATTAGTAGGGATGTATTCGTAATAATACTTGATCGCAATGTGCTTTAACCTGTCATGAAAAAATGGATTCTCAGAAAGCATTACACAACTTTGATTGTCACAGTATACAATGGTTGGTTCCAACACTTGATCAAAAAACCAATGAACAGCTTGTGAAGCCAAATTGCTTCAGAACATGCTGAACAAACAACGATATACTCAGCGTTAGCTGTACTAAGAACAACAAAAGTAAGCTTCTTACTTGATCAAGATATCATAGCAGAGCCCATGCTAAAACAAAAACCATAATTTCTCTTTCTATCTTCAGTGCATCCAACCCAATCATCATCTATAAGACCATGCAACTGTCATTCTCCATTAGAAACATATCTCAGACCATAATCAATGGTGTCATGTAGATATCTCAATATATGTTTCGTTGCAACCCAATGCACATGTTGGGCTCAACCAAGAATTGGCTCAACGTGTTCACAACATAGTAGATATCAGGTCTAGTGTTCACTAGATAGTTCAATGAGCCAATCAATTTATGCTACATAGTGGGAACCACTAGATTAGAAACACTATCTCGTAGCTTCTTCAAATTCATCACCATGGGAGTATCCATGGACTGGCAGTCCATCGTGCCAATTTTGAAGGATCTTAATGATGTACTTTCCTTGCCCAAAAAATATTTCACCAGGCTTTTGCTATATTTCCAATCCCAAATAGTAATGCATAAGACTAAAATCCTTCATCTCAAATTTAGAAATCAACTCCCTCTTACCCTAGATAATAAGGTTCTCAACCCCTCTCAGAAATAGATCATCTACATACAATAGCAAAATCAAGGGCTCACCTTCAACAATTTTGAAAGTACAAATTTGGGTTAGCATGGCTCTTTTTGAAACCAGAACTCAACAAATAGCTACCAATACGAGAGTACCATGCACAAGGAGCCTGCTTAAGCCCATACAATATTTTCTTCAATTTACAAACATATGTCTCTCTATTATGAATCTCAAAGCCTTGAGGCCGCTCTATATAAACTTCCTCTCTAGTGACTCCATTAAGAAAAGCAGGTTTAAAATCCATTTGATGCAATTTCGAACTTGTAATAGAAGCAAGAGCAATGATAGATCTAATAGAAAAGTACTTGGCAACAGGAGCAAATGATTCTTGATAATCTTCTCCCTCTTTCTGGGAGAATCCTCGGGCCACAAATTTGTCCTTATACTTCTCAATGCATCTATTAGCAGCATGCTTGATTTTGTAGATCCATTTGGAAGTCACAACATAGTTCCCTTCAGGTCTTGGCACGATTTCCCATACATCATTCTTCAATATGGATCGGTACTCTTCAGTGATATTATCTCTCCAAGCTTGATGTTCAACTACCTCTTCATAGGTGGATGGCTCAAACTCTATGATCTTAAAAATCAATGCTTCATAACCTAGATACTTCTTTGGCCTCTTTCTTTCTTTGAGGGTCCCATGAGGTGCTGCATGTCCTTCAACTTCTTTCAAAGTTCTTTCAATCCAAGCTAGTCTTTTTCTAGTCTCAGGTACGATGACTCTTGGTGACTCAACAAATTCATGTGGTTCATCTACCTCTTCTTGAGGATCTTGTTCCATAGGTTCAAGCTCTTTAGGTTTTGCTTCCACATTTTTAGAAGCTACCTGCATTTCATCATCAGAGTCCAAGCATGATCCCTTGGACTTCCTGAAAGAAACATCCTCGTAAACAATGATATCCCTGCAAGTTTCAATTGATCGTTGTCCTAGTACATAGACTCTGAAAGCCTTTGAATTTTCACTATAGCCAATAAAGGTTCCT
The DNA here is from genome assembly GCA_000404065.3 of Pinus taeda. Classification (NCBI taxonomy): domain Eukaryota; kingdom Viridiplantae; phylum Streptophyta; class Pinopsida; order Pinales; family Pinaceae; genus Pinus; species Pinus taeda. Next base: position 521,632 of record APFE030432027.1, on the reverse strand, counting down.
TTCTTCCCAAAGGGCTCCAACTTTTGTCCTTTTCTCCTTGGGCACATTGAACATAAATAGGACAACCAAAAGTTCTCAAATGTTCAAGATTGGGATTCTCACACTTGAAGACTTCTTCAAGAGTCTTATAATCCAAGATTCGGTGTGGATATCTATTTTGAACATAAACCACTGTCCTTGAAGCTTCTCCCCATAGGAACATAGGCAACTCTTGATTGTGAAGCATGGCTTTGGCAACTTCCATAATAGTCGTGGTCTTCCTTTCAGCAACACCATTTTGTTGAGGGTTAGGGAACTATCAACTCCCTCTTAATTCCAATGTCCTTGCAGAAATCAATCAACTCCTTGGATACATACTCTCCTCCATTGTCAGATCTTAAAGTCCTGATCCTTCTTCCTTTAGCATTTGCAACTTGTTGTTTGAATTCTTGAAACTTTTCAAAAACTTCATCCTTGGATTTCAAGAAATAAATCCATGTTTTACAAGAGTAATCATCAATGAAAGTAACATAGTGCAAATGTCCACCCAAGGATTTGTTAGACTTAGGTCCACAAACATCGGTATGTATAAGGTCCAAGATTCCTTTCGAATTTCTATCATTGCTAGTAAATCTTCCATTGACATTTTGCCCAAGAGTACATCCTTTGCAAACTCCATCATGTTCAATCTTGATTTCAGGCACACCTTTAACAAAGTCCTTCATTCTAGACAAAGCTTTATAATGAACACGAGTGTACCTTTGGTGACATAGTTCACAAAGATTAGATGTGTTGTGTATCAAGGTTTGAATTGAGCATCCAAGGAGATGATATAGGCCTCCAATTCGTACACGAATGCTTCTGCAGATTCAAAGGAGTCCTTCCATACAAATGTCCACCCAAGGATTTGTTAGACTTAGGTCCACAAACATCAGTATGTATAAGGTCTAAGATTCCTTTCGAATTTGTATCACTGCTAGTAAATCTTCTGTTGACATTTTGCCCAAGAGTACATCCTTTCCAAACTCCATCATGTTCAATCTTGATTTTAGGCACACCTTTAACAAAGTCCTTCATTCTACACAAAGCTTTATAATGAACATGAGTGTACCTTTGGTGACATAGTTCACAAAGATCAGATGTGTTGTGTATCAAGGTTTGAATTGAGCATCCAAGGAGATGATATAGGCCTCCAATTTGTACACGAATGCTTCAGCAGATTCAAAGGAGTCCTTCTTCCATACTAGAACTTGACCATATCAATGAAGGAAATTCTATAACCTCTGTCTTCAAGAGATGAAATAGGCAACAAATTTTTCTTCAAACTAGGAACATATAAATATTTTTAATAGACATTACCTCTTGATTCCAATTGGAAGGATGATGAACCAATGCCATTGATAGAGGAAGCGAAGGCAGTTACGTGGTTTTGGTATTGATGTTGAGCGTAGACAGACTTATTTGAGATAATGGACTGAGTGAGTAGAGGATGTGTGCCAGGGTTTACAGTTAGGGTTTAATGTTTTGTGCAAAAGTTGCATCTGCTGATGACTTTGTGCCAACACCATAGAACGACAAAAGCTAACAGACTATTTGATTTTATTAAGCACAGGGGGATCCAGTCTAAAAATTGTGAAACATGGTCTGCCGGCTGATTAGGGTGGCAGGATGGTGGAAGGCAGGAGAGTGGAGTCTCCTTTAGGTTGAAGCCTGAAAAGACTTTAAGGTGGCAGGGTGGTGCTATTGGAAAACTAGAAAAGCATAAGGATGTTCTTATATTGACAATTACTTGTGATATTCCTATATTCTTATTATCTTTTCATAGGTTCTTCTTTTATCTTCTTCTCAACAAGCAATCATCAAGTCAAAAGCATGAAGATTAATGACACTAGAAGTAGGCATTCAGCCAGGGCTAAAACCCCTAAGAAGGGGAAACCTAGTCAAATTCTTCCACTAGAATATTTAAATCAAATTGAGACAAACCAAGGCCTTAGACCTGACCAAAAGACCTTCTTCCTGCACCAAGTCAACCTTCCAAGATGATGAACCAAACACCAAAATTCAACTTTTGTCAAACTACTTCAATTTAGTTTCAAGTCAGAATTTTGGCCCCCAGCTTCTGAATTTCGGCCCTACTACAACCCTGCAGCGTCGACCCTCCAACAACTTCAGAATTTCACACATGTGAGTCAAAGGAGAGAAAAAATGGTCTTCAAACTTCTTCGCTAGGGTTTCTTCTCCTTCGCTAGGGTTTTTCTCCTTCTTCCAAGAATTTCACACTTTCTTTTCTTCTCCAACAACTGTAGAATGAACTTGTTGTGTATATGCTCCAAATGAGGTCGAGTTGCTACCTTTATATAGTCGATTATGGCTTCCAATGAGGCTGACTTATCTAGGTTGAGGTCGACTTGGCGGAGGAAGGTCTAAATGACTTATTTTGCATAAAAAATTTCTTTCTTGATAAACAAAGCCCAAGAAGAGTCTATTACATGATGATATGGACAATGACTCGTGACATAAACCCTAGAAGCCTACAATGGAGGCTTTGACCTATTACTTATTGATCCAAGCATGAAACCCATGCTTTAATAAATCAATTTATTTGACAATAAATTTATTTTTCTTTCTTTTGACAAATACATTAAAATATGACTCAAAATATAAGTATGAAGACCGACACTAGTTAGATTCTTCAACACTCCCTCTTAATGAGGCAAGAATTCACAATTAGATATATACAGAGGTGGATGGAAGATCTCAAAATGATATTCTTCAACACTCCCTCTTAACTAGGGAGGTATTCATAATTACATATATACAAAGGTGCATGGAAGATCTCAAAATGATATGCTCTATGAAGAGTCATAGCACACACAGTGCTACAGATTAGACACTTAACTAGGGCATCTAATCGGGTTGGACTAAGGTGTGTTCCATGCTTTAGCCACTCTAGGTACCATCAGGCTTTAGCTCTAACACCAACCCAGGGATCTAGGTGCATATCCAAGGTTAGAGCTCCAAGACCAACGACACCCTCCCTACTTCAAGATCTAGAGATCATCCCAAGCCGACCAGATGTCCTGCTAAGCATCTTGTTGCCCCAAGATGCTTCTGTTGATTTCTGGTAGCATCAGATGTGCTCTAAGCCTCAAAATTTGCAGGGAGGCTAGGACACATGTATTCTAGAATACCCATAAATCATTTTGGGAAATTCCACCTGGAGACAATTTTATTAAAATAATTAATTATTTTTAATGGATGCCTAAGTCTAAATTTAGGAAATTAAAATAATTAAAGGGTATTAATTAAACTAGCGTTGAAACTTCTAGAAGAAGATGAGGATAAAGTCAAAATGATCTGAGCCATTTATTAGAATCTAATCTGGGCCGTTGATTGATCAACGAGAGGATTAAAAGAAGGACTTCGATGGGCATTTGGAAGAACCACCAGGGAGATACTTAGTGGCCCAAGTAGATTGATTTTCTCACTGGCTGAAGTTTGGAAAGAGGAAATCAAATCAGAGGGTGAGTTGCAGGTGAGAGGGAGAGGGTATTAGCTATAGTCGAGAGTGCAAGAAACAACAGGAAGAGGTAGCGCAGAAGAGGGATGCAGATCACCCACGCAGAGGCAGTGATGCAGGGACAACGCAAAGGCAGACACAGTGTGGCTAGTAGGTCATCTCAAGTGTCAAAAATTCACTGTGGAGTGGAGAAATTTGTTTGTAAAATTTCTCGTAGTGATTCTTCTTCTATTCTGCTATCCGTAGATTATACATGAGATTTTGCTGAAGAATAATAAAAGAAACCCTCATTTGCTGCATCGGTTTTCCCACATTGGGTTTTTTCGGGGACAATTGTCCAAAAACAACTGTGTTAATGTGTTATTATCGTGCTAGTATTTTCCTTACATTTATTTTACGCATAAATTAATTTGTGAAGACTGCAATGTATGTAGGTCGATATTTGATGTAGACAACTGCAAATAACTTGTTTCAGTAAATTAACAAATAGAAGAAATATTATCAGTTGCTGCAGTAGGATTTGAAATTTCCATATTTTCACACGGTATTAAAGGGAAGGTAAAACAAGAGAGCAGACCGGAAGAGCCCAACGTTCAAGAGAAGAAGGGAGATCGAAGTGCTGCGTAGGCAGTAGATCGAATCCCCAGAGGGCTTGCATAGTCCAAGCCAGGAGGGCAAGATTCTTGAGGAAAATCTCTCTCTGAGTGAGTTGACAAAGAGGTAAGATTCCAGTATATGATTTGTCAGAGGCAGAGGGGGCAGAGGGAGCAGCGCAACAGCAGATCCAACGCAGAGCAGTCTTCAGGAGGGACGCAGTTTTCTCAAGCAGTTGTTGGGGCAAAAAAACGTTAGGAGAAGGAGAATAGCATGGAACAACATGGATAGTCAAGATGTATTATCTTCTAGATTGGAAGAAGAATTCGCATGTTTGTCAAGTTCAGCATCAACAAGTGTTTCATATATTGATAGCAGGGCTTCAACTCACATGACTGGAGTACGAAAATAACGAAGTGTACTCCAGTAGGGAGAGGCACCATAGCATTTCAGACGGAAGCAGGAACCAACATAAGAGCCACTAATGTACTACATGTGCCGGGGTTAGGAATGAATTTGATTTCAATGTCCCAATTACAGGACAAGGGGTATGATGTATACTTCATTAGAAGGAAAGTGTATGTCAAACATCCCAGCTGGAAGAAGAAGAGACAAACTGGAGCTCGAAGCAATAGAGTGTATAAATTGCAACTCGAATCTCCAATGGCACTGATAGGAAGTAATCATATTGAGGACACAGGCGAATGGGACACTTACACCATGGATCATTGAGAATGCTCAGAGAGACTGTTACAGGGGTTCTAGTTCTCAGTACTGAGCATGATGATGTATGCAAAGGATGCGTACTAGGGAAGTACGCTAAGGCAACTTTTCCCAGAAGTGACAACAGAGCAAGAGGTGTGTTGGGATTAATACACTTATTTATGGCCCGATGTCCACAAAAGCTCTTAGCGGTGGTGAGTACTTTGTCCCTTTATTGATGATCACTTTAGAAAAACCTGGATCTTTTTCTTAAAGACCAAGGATGAGGTCTTTCATCGGTTTAGAGAGTTTAAGGCTCTTGTAGAAAACATGACAGGGAAAAAGATAAAGGTATTGTGTTCAGATAATGGTGGAGAATATACAGATAAAAACTTCACAGATTTTTGCGCAAAGGAGGGCATCAAAAGAGAGTGGACAACTCCATACAGTCCATAGTAGAATGGAGTAGCAGAGAAAAAGAATAGAACCATTATCGGGGCAATAAAGGCTATGTTATATGACCAGGACTTGCCTAGATTCTTATGGGCAGAGGCATGCAACACAACGGTGTATATCCATAATAGAACTCCTCACAGAGCATTGGGGAAGAAAATGCCTGAAGGAATCTTCACAGGAAGAAGCCACATAAGTGAGTCATCTCAGGATATTCGGAAGTGTGGCATATTGTCACATTCTAGACGAGAAGCGTAGTAAGATTGGTTAGAGTGCAGAAAAGGGGTACCTCGTAGGGTATAGTGAGACCTCAAAAGCATACAAATTTACATTCCAAGCAATAAGAAAATTGTAGTAAGACGAGAATGTGTAAATTCCTTAAACCCGAAATCCCTACTGCAGCGATTAATGATATTTCTCCTACTTGTTAGATTTACATGAACAAGTTATTTGCAGTTTCCTACGACAAACATTGAAATACATACACTGTAGCCTACGCCATTTAAAATAATGCGTCGAAACAAGAAACTGAACAAGAGAAAGATACAACACAAATGACAGTTGTTTTTGGACAAATGTCCCCGGAAGAATCCAATGTGGGAAAATCGGTGTAGCAAATCTGAGGCTTTTTATTATTAATCAGAAGTTATTTTTGAATACAACCTCTGGATGCCTTGCTAGCTATCCAGTACAGAGAATATCACTCGATAGAAGAAATTAGTGAGATTACCTCACTCTACCCTACAAGTCCTGGCTGATCTGACAACTAAACCAACGAGTCCCCGACTACTTCTGCACTGTGTCATCTCTGCTGGGAATCGAATTACTCTCAAGAGCTAACTCCAACCCTCCTGGCTCAGAACGTCAGCCTCCTCAGCAAATTTTGGACCTCTACGTGGAAGGCTTCTGCGCTGCTCTGCGTGGGTCCTGCGTGAGCCCTTCTTGGCTCTGCTTCACCCTCTCTGCTAACTGCGTTGCCTCCTATATGTGTCTCTTTGCCTCTGCCGAGTATTCTTGGCTCCGGAGAAGATCATCCAGCCAAAACTCTCTCTAGCCCTCTCTGTGTGATCACTACAAAATCATTGTGCTGCCTCTAGCTTCAGCAATTCGATTTGACTGATCAACTCTCTCAATTTTTCTTCCAAATGACTCTCAAGCCTCCTTAAATAATCTTCTCGTTGACATTCAATGGCCCAGATTAGAAGCTAATCAATGGCTATGATAATTTTTGCCTGATCCTCGTCTTTTTCTAGAAGTTACACCCATAGTTAGATTAATACCCATTAATTATTTTAATTTCCTAAGTTTAGACTTGGGGAGCCATTAAAAATAATTAATTATCTGAATGAAACTGTCTTTGGGTGGAATTTCCCAAAACGCTTTCCGGGTTCTTTAGAATACATGTGCCCAAGCCTCCCTGCAAAATTTGAGACTTAGAGCACATCGAATGCTACCAAAAATAAACACTACCTCTTAGCGAGGAATGTGCTCTAGCAATGCCTCCCACTAAAGCATCACCTTGACTTCATATCGTCGTCCTCTATGCTGCTGATGTCTGACATACTGTCCACCAACTATTGCGCTGCTGCTGCAACTGTACTGCTGCTAACACTGCCACTGTCAACACTGCATCCGTATTTCAACTTCCTCTGAATTTCTGCATTTGTGCTGCTGCTGGCACTGCCACTGCCAACTGCCCCTGCACTGCGAACTGCTACTGCTAATGCTATTGCATCAGTAATGGAAAAACATCCCAAATTACTGAACAAGTGTTTAGCATAGATACATCTTGATGTTGAAGATCTGACTGCTGCTAGTCCCACGCTATCCCTTTGAAGCCACTGCACTGCTGCTGCTACTGCACTGTGCCTCCCTGCACTGCTACAACTCTGCACTACGTTGCTCAAACTTGGCGCTGTAGCCACTGCATCTGTCGCTCCAACACTCCTCTGCACTAACTAACACTGATCCATCCTGCTACTATTGATTTGGGCTCTCGTAACAAGGCATTGATCCGAGAGGTGGGCTCCTCAAGGATCCTGCCCTCTGTAGCTCTTTCGAACTACAACTCCAAATCAACCCACCTCCCTCCTGGAGGTATTTCGGCTGTCATTTCTCCTCCTCGATTTTCACGGGTGCAGCATTTGGATCGTGCTTCCAATCTTTGTCCTTCTTCCTGAGAGGACACTGTGTTTTGCAGTGACCCATTTCACCACACCTGAAGCATTTGATCTTCGAGACGTCCTTCTTTCGCCTCTGTTGCTCTTGCTGCCCCTTGGATGCAAGGGCTGCATTTTCTTCCTCCTCCTTGGGCTTCGACCCACTGTTGTTGCTTTCGTCAAGCTGACACTTGACCAAGTCTCTCCTCAAATCCTCTTGCTTAAGAGCTGACCACATCTCATCCCAATTTAGCAAAGTCGCCCTGCCTAGGATACTCTGGACAAAGACTTGCTAATCTTCAGAAACAAAATTTAGGGCCAGTCTTACCATCTCAGACCCTTGAGGTGTAGACCCCACAACTGTTAACTCATCATGGTTCTCTTGAAGCTTCATGAGGAATGAATCTATGCGTTCCCCCTTCTACATCTTCTGCTGCTCGAAAGATCCTTGATACAACGTTGCCAAGGCATCCCACATCTCCTTAGTAGTCTCTCTACTAGCGACGTGACAAACCACATGATCCTTTACTCCATCAAGGATCATCCTCTTGGCGTTTGCCATTTCTGCCTGGTACTTCTTCAGCGGATCTGGATCTGTAGGCACAACCACCACGCTGTCGACGTAGGTCTTGAGAGAATGCTCATCTAGAAGAAATGACATCCTTGCCTTTGAGATGACATAGTTGGATGCCCCATCCAACTTGTCCTGATGTCTCAGCCCACTGGTTGCCATCTTTGCCACAAAAATATTGAACTTCTCCTCTCTGTCTCTTATTGCTGATGCTCAGGCAATAAGAAACAAACTTCTTGGCAGGAAGTCTACTGAGGAAAATTTTTCTCATTGTGCTTTTCCTCTCTCTTCTGACGTAAATTCCCTCACTGTGTTTTTCCTCTCTCTTTTGACGTCTTTCAACCCATCAATTTGCTCGCTGAAAAACTACATCCCACCAACTCTTCCTCACGCTGAGGATCAACGTTTCTCCCTCTGCCATGACAAAATTTCGATCTGGAAGCCCTTCCTCTCTGTCAACTCACTCAAGGAGAGACTTTCCTCGAAAATTCAGCCCTCTTGGCTTGGACTGCGCAATCCCTTTGGAGATTCGAATTGCTGCCTCCTGTAGCTATTTCGTTCTCCTTTTCTGCTCAGCGCTGGATTCTCTGGCACTGTTCTTCTTGTCTCACCTGCACTGCTCTGATACCATGTGAAAATTCCTTAAACTCGGAATCCATACTGCAGCAACTGATGATATTTCTCCTACTTGTTAGATTTATGTGAACAAGTGATTTGCAATTTCCTAGGACAAACATTGAAGTACATACGCTACAGCCTACACCATTTAAAATAATATGCCGAAACAAGAAAATGAACAAGAGAAAGATACAACACAAATGACGAAGTTGTTTTTGGACAAATGTCCCTGGAAAAACCCAATGCGGGAAAACTAGTGCAACAGATCTGAGGATTTTTATTATTAAGCATAAGTTATTTCTGAATACAACCTCTGGATGCCTTGCTGGCAATCTAGTACAAAGAATATTACTCGATAGAAGAAATTAGTGAGATTACTTCACTCTACACTGCAAGTCCCAGCTGATCCAGTAACTGAACCAACGAGTCCTCGACTACTTTTGTGTTGCCCCTACGTGGGCCTGCATCAACCTCTAAGGCATTGCGTCACCTCTGCTGGGAATCAGTTTTCTCTCAGGAGCTGACTCTAGCGCTCCCGACTTAGAAGGTCAGCCTCAACAAATTTCGGACCTCTCCGTGGAAGGGTTTTGCGATGCTCTGTGTGGGTCCTGCGTGAGCCCTTCTTGACTCCGCATCACCCTCTCTGCCAACTGCGTTGCCTTCTCTGTGTGTCTCTCTGCCTCTCTGCTGAGTATTCTTGGTTCCGGAGAAGATCCTCCAACCAAAACTCTCTCTGCCCCTCTCTGTGTGATCACTACGAAATCATTGCACTGCCTCTAGCTTCAGCAATTCGATTTGATTGATCAACTCTCTCTGTTTTTCTTCCAAATGACCCTCAAGCCTTCTTAAATAATCTTCTCGTTGACATTCAACGATCCAAATTAAAAGCTAATCAATGGCTAAGATCATTTTTGCTTGATCCTCGTCTTCTTCTAGAAGTTACACTCACAGTTAGATTAATACCCATTAATTATTTTAATTTCCTAAGTTTAGACTTAAGGACCCATTAAAAATAATTAATTATTATAATAAAACTGTCTCCGGGTGGAATTTCCCAAAACGCTTTCTGCGTTCTTTGGAATACATGTGCCCAAGCCTCCCTGCAAAATTTGAGACTTAGAGCACATCCGATGCTACTAGAAATCAATAGAGATGTAAAGTTCATGGAAGATAGAGCTTTTCAAAAAATATCAAGAAATGCCAACAAAAGATCAGTCAACAGATATTCCATTAGTCCAAGAGCAGCATGGGCAGTAGGAAGGACAAGCAGGTGGACAAATATCAGGATCGAGTACCATAACCACCACCAGTATTTCCTTAGGAGTAGGAAATCCAGGCAATTCTCAGCAGATGGAACAATAGGAACATGGGGAGGATTTGATTGAGTCTCCCACCACTAGTGGTAGAACCAATAGGGAAGTACGACAGACGCTGAGGGACGCAGAGGAGTTTGTCGGAGCTCCTAGAACCGAGAAGAGGTAGCCGTCTGATAGGTACCAAGCCTTGGTAGCACAGGTTGAAGAACCCTTTAGCTTTCAGGAAGCCGTACAACACCAAGTTTGGGTGGATGCCATGGTAGAAGATTATAGTTCTATCATGACGAATGATGTCTATGAAGTGGTACCTAGACTAGAGGATAGATCAATGGTAGGATCAAGGTGGATCTACAAGATCAAGTTTGCTGCAGATGGCAGTATAAAGAAGTTCAAGGCTAGGTTTGTGGCAAAGGGGTACGCACGAAAGGAATGTACTATGAGGAGACCTTTTCCCCAGTAGCTAGATATACCTCTATTAGATCCATTATATCCCTAGCAGGTCAAATGGGATGGGAGATTCACTAGATGGATGTCAAGACAACATTCTTGAATGGAGTGATAGAAGAAGAGGTGTATATAGAACAACTCGCAGGTTTCGAAACTCATGAAGAGAGAACTCATGTATGCAGGTTAAAGAAATCCCTGTATGGGCTCAAGCAGGCATATGGTCGGATTGATAGTTACTTGCAACAGTTGGGATTCATCGAGAGTGATATTGATCCCAATCTCTACTATCTAATGGTGGAGAGCGATCCACTTATTCTGGTATTATATGTGGATGACTTATTTCTAACAGGGTCATCTAGGCTTATAAAGGGCCGCAAGAAGAATCTTGAAGCAGAATTCGACATGAAGGATATGGGGTTAATGCATTATTTTCTAGGGTTGGAACTTTGGCAAAAGAATGGGGAGATCTTCCTTGGGCAAGGAAGATATGTTATAGAGATTTTGAAGAAATTCAAAATGCAGGATTGCCGACCCATGGCTGCTACGCCTCTGATCACCAACTGGAAAAAAATAGATGCATCAGGAGACAAGGAAGTGGACCCCACCTTGTATAGACAACTCATTGGGTTGTTCATGTATCTGGTCAACACCAGGCCAAACATTTGCTTCGTTGTCAACACCCTTAACTAGTTCATGGTGGAACCGAATAGGGTGCATTGGGCAGTAGCTAGACACATTCTTAGATATGTGCGTGGAACAGTCGGATATGGGTTGAAATCTATGTTGCAGGAAACGTAGGGCAAGGGGGCGTTTCCGTATGGAAACGGGTACGAAACGCTGAAACGCGTTTGGTACGGTGGAACCGAATTGGGTGCGTTGGGCAGTAGCTAGGCACATTCTTAGATATGTGCGTGGAACAGTCGGATATGGGTTGAAATCTATGTTGCAGGAAACGTAGGGCAAGGGGGCGTTTTTGTACGGAAACGGGTACAAAACGCTGAAACGCGTTTGGTACGGCCTTGAAGCGCCTTTCAGGCCGTACTACCACGTTTCACGAAACTGAAACGTCGCCAGTACGGCCTGAAACGCGATTCAGGGCCGTACGACTCACGTTTCAGCTTTTTACTTGTGTTTTAAAAAAAAAAATTAGTTTGTTTTCTAATTTATTTTTAGGTTATCCTAGTGACTTCTAGTTGCTTCTAGATGCCTGTCTAAAGTTATAAAAGTGAACTTTTGCCCTAGTGTTGATATGCAGTGCATGGTAATGTTAAATTCTTAAAGTAAAAGTGATATTCTCCTCTATTTTTCATTTTCATCATTTTACTTAAATTTTTAACATTATCATGAAATGACTTAGGATGTTTGAGAGTGGTTTCGTCCTCATTGGATTTCATATGGAGAAAGTAGAATTTTAGATCTCACTCAAAATCCAGCAGACTTATCTGTTTTTCAGGATTTCAGGATTGGGGGGATTGCAATGTTTCCATTGGATTTTATCATGTACTAGGGTATGGAACTTGTATTTAATCAAGAGAACCAAGCCCTCTATGCAGGGGAAACTCCCAATAATGAAGAATGTAGGGTACTAGGGTATGAAACTTGTATTTAATCAAGAGCACTAAGGTCATTCGACTACGTGGGAGGAGACTCCCAATCAAGCACGAGACAGGAAATTAGAAATTTCTCGTGGCTGATTTTGGATATTTCTATTTTCATTATGTGATCATTCATGAGTAAATGTGATGTAGATTTAGAGACTTATAGTTTATGCATTGACAATTGACAATTTTATCATAATGTAATAAATTAGAATGTATCATATATGCTTTATGATTGCACATATTTCTTAAATGTCCTAATATATATATATATATGTGTGTGTTTCCTCGTTTCCAAAATTTGGGGAGGTCGCGTTTCGTATCGCTTGTCGTTTCGGAAACTCGTACCCGTTTCCCCGTTTCGTGCAACTTAGGTTGAAATACACCCTAGGAGATGACGTCAAATTGAATGTATTCACAGATGCAGATTGGGTAGGTAGTTTAGTAGACCGAAAAAGTACCTCCAGGTATTGCTTCAACGTTGGATCAGGAATGATCTCTTGGTGCAACAGGAAGCAGAAGTTGGTAGCTCTGAGCTTAGCATAAGCAAAATATATCGCATCCAACACAGCTACATGCGAAGCTATATGGCTTAGAAAACTGCTTGTGAGTTTGTTCAGGAAGAGGATGGAAGCGACCAGTGTTTTCCGCGATAATCAGAGTTGTATCAAACTCTCTGAGAATCCAATATTTCATGATTGGTTGAAACACATTTATATTAGACGTCACTTTATCAGAGACGGTGTTCAGTGTGGGGCAGTACAACTGCAGTATGTCCCCATAGGAGATTAGGTAGCAGGCGTACTCACAAAAGCTCTAGGAAGAGCTAAGTTCGTCTAGTTCAGGTAGCAGATGGGTATGGTAGAGAACCCGTTTCAATAGCAGAAACAGATGGTTTCTTAGTTGCAATAGCAACAGATGAGAGGGAGTTGTGGTGCAGATGCAGTAGTTGGCAACAATGTGCAAGGTCAGCAACAACCAGTGTTTCAAAAACCGGCCGGTTTGAACCGGTAACCGGTCAAACCGGCCGGTTCACTAGCCCATCGGGTCAAACTGGCAGAAAAACCCAGTTTGACCCCTACCTTCGCCAAAAAATTAGAAAAACTGGTCCTAACCGACCAGTTTAGGATGGAACTGGTTGGTTTATGGTCAAACAGCCAGTTCCATCATAAACCGACCGATTTATTGCCAGGGCAACCATAAACCCCACATAATGCATTTTTTTGAGTTTTGACGCTGTTTTGAGGGAAATTTGGGGTTGCTTTCCTCCAAATATAGTCCCTCCAAGAAAAACATGCCTACCCTCTCATTTTCCTGACACATCTCAACCCTAGCAATGTTGGCAATTAATGGTAATGTTAAATTCTTAAAGTAAAAGTGACATTTCCTTTAATTTTCATTTTCATCATTTTGCTTAAATTTTTAACATTACCATATGACTCGGGATGTTTGAGAGTTGTTTCGACCTCATTGGATTTCATATGGAGAAACTAGAACTTGAGATTTCACTCAAAATTTAGCAGACTTAATGGTTTTCAGGATTTCATAGTTTGGGGGTTTGCAATGTTTCGATTTGATTCTATCATGCGTGAGGGTATGAGATTGGCATTTGATCAAGAGCATGAAGCCCTTTAAAAACCTTGATGTTGGTGGCATTTATTGCTGAACTTTGTTGATGTTGGTGGTATTGATTGTTGAACTCCTCTACCATGTCCTTAACAAGAATGCACTCTTCACTCAAAGGAAAACAACTGGTTAGGCATGCTAATCTTTTTCTACCACATTATAAGATTGATGAGATGAACCCTTCACTCAAACCAAAATCATTGGTTAGGCATGTTAAACCTTTTCAATTTCTATCATGTTATAAGGTTGAGCAATCCAAGTCTAAAGACTTTGAGCTAGATGATGTTTATGTATCTCTTGTTGATGATGTTTATGTATTTCAAGTAGTGTTGAATCAATGGTGAGTTTCATGAGTGACCATGTTGATCAGTGATTTGTAGTTTTGATGTCTATTTTTTGCTACTACTACTAAAGTTGTAGAGGAGTTTTAGGAGTCCTCAAACTCTGAGCCATATTATTTATGTAGCTTATGTTAATGATCTCTTGTCTAGTAGTGGTGATGAGTTTGATCATGATGAGGAGTGATCATGTTGTTGATCACTAATATGTAGACTTGTAGTAGGTTAGTGAGCCCATTGCTTAGAGCATTTTTGTTTGGTTATACTTGTTGCTAAAGGTTTATAGGTACATAGTATTCAAGATGACGAAAATACTTACCTCATATTTGATGATAATTTGATGATGATATGGAGCATGATGGAAAGAGGGAGCTATGAGAACCTCGATAATTTGATCACTGATATGTATACTTGTAGTAGGTCAGTGAGCCCATAGCTTAGACTTCTTGCAACAACTTTTGCTAGGGTTTCGTCATAAAACCTAGATTTCATCATCAAAACTAAATCATATCAATAATCAAAAACATTATACTTCTAGGAATTCATTATCATGCCCTTAGAATATCAATCTCTACTAGGGTTTTGTTACAAACCCTAGATTTAAAAAACCAAACAATGAATATCAAAAATCAAGTTAGCATACTAACAATTCATCTCTAGGGTTCCATTATTATTTCCTAGAAACTTATATTAGTCTCATACTAGGGTTTTATCATAAACTCTAGATACAAACATCAAACTCCAGAAATTAGATATACAACAAATTTTTGACCAAGCTATGGTTTCAATTTATACTGAAGCATATACACCTAGAGATCCATTTCTAGGGTTTTGTATTAACTATTACAAGGGTTTTGTCATAAACCCTAATTTACCAAACCACAAGAAAACTAGAGTTTCTAGACATCAACAACAAACTCTAAAAGGTACAGTGATGTGTGGTTTAACAGTTAGTCTACTTGGGCGAAGCTCAAGAGATCGCAGTTCAAATCTCATTGAGTACAATGTCCTGCTGTGGTGGCGGCTCAAGGAGTAGATTCCCCATGATCGTCTTGGTGGCAATGTGAGTCTCAGCTCTTGCCAAAATCATAGGAACTTAGTATATCTGACTTGCAGGTTGTTGGATGTACTCTTGGTGTTATAGAGGCAGCTATGAGGATTGATCCTGGGTCTCCCATATATTAGGCCTGGTAGTTAACGATTCACCATGTGTAAAAAAAAAAACTCTAAAAGGCTAGGGTTTTACCATAACATTACTAAAACCCTAAACATTGACAAGAGATCTAAACTTTATCAATAAACCCTAAGAAGATTAGGGTTTCATTATTAGGATTCCCTAAGCATTGAAAGGCTAGGGTTTTATAGTGAACCCTAAGGTTAGGGTTTTATCAAAACAAAATGACAAGAGATAGAGTGATAAGAATAGATTCAATCTAGCGATTAATCACCCTAACAAGAATCTTTATGATTCAAAACCCTAGACATGAGAGAGTTAGTAATATGAAGAAAATTTTAAAATGAGGAATATTCATAGCTTCTTCTACAACAAGTTAAATCAAATCAAACATACCTTGAGTTTTTCTTTTAACAATCCTTGTAAAGTTTCTTTTAGCAACCTACTTTCATGACACAAGTCTTTTCTTGAAGTTTCCTCCATAACCTTTGTGTATTCATGCAAGCTTTCCTACCAAGGAAAATACAAAGAAAGGATTATGAGTATGTAATACAAATAAATCTAGGTGTGTTGAGGAAATCAAACATGAAAGAGGAAACAAAGAACAATATACTTATCTTTTGAAGGCTCCCTCTTAATCCAATCTTTCTGAGGGATACCTACAACTTATCAAAACAATTTAAGAACTCTAACAAGACATATTAGATCAAACCATAAAAGACAAACTTTACAAAACTTTAAGCAATAATGTAGAAGGATATGCAAGGAAAGACTTAATAGTATAAGTATTTGACTTAAGATTCTTCGGCGTTGTTCTTCTTGGGTGGAGCTTCATCAACAAATGTTGCATTTTCTCTTTCTCTCTTTTTATTCCTTGGATTTTTAGGACATTGACTTTTGTAATGTCCCATCTTATGACAATTGTAGAATTCAATCTTTGATAGATCAACCTTCTTCTTTGGTCATTTGAATTTCTTGTATCACCCTTTCTTTTTGTGATTAGCAAAGTATGCATTGGAGGTGTTGTCCTGATATTTTTCCTTCTTATTGTTTGCTAATGAGATGCAGGCTTCTTCTTGACTGCAAGCATTCCACATTTGTTCAAAGGATGTTGTGTCCTTCCAACTACTAATACCTGATGCAAAAGAGCTCCGTGATTTTGGCAAACCTAATAGTGCAACAATCACAAGTTCTTCCTCTGGTACAATTTCATTCATGGCTTGGAGTTCATCTCTTATTCGAGAGATCCTTACAAAATAGGAAGATGCATTATCATCCTTTGTCATTTTTATTGTTCTTAGTTCATTTTTTAGACTAGCCACTTGTCAAATGTTCTTAATGGTGAATAACTTGGAGAGAGCTTCATACATTTCTTTTGCAGAGTCAATATTAGATATGTAGGGGATTAGATTGTCCTTCACTCCATCTACAATTAGATTCATGGCGAAGATGTCAGTTTCCCTGTACTTTTCTTTTCTTGCATCATATGTTGGTTTCTGAACTTTCCCTTGAACAAATTCTAATACTTAATGTTTTGCAAGGATGAGATCCATCCTCTTCTTCCATGCTCTATAGTTGGAGGCTTCTTCTAACTTATTCTCTGTCTTCATTGAAGTTGCCATAAATTCTTCCCTTCAATAAGCCTTCTTATTATGATCTTGTCTTGAATCCTTTCTTTTGATCCTTCCTTCTTTCAGTAGATCTTCAAGCTGCGTTTTTCCTTCTCCTCTTTTACCTTGGCTCTGATACTGTGTTAGAAAACCAGAAAGGTAGAAAGATTTTCTTGTATTGACAATTTCTTGTGATATTCTTATTTTCTTATTAGCTTTCCTTATGTGCTTCTTTTATCTTATTCTCAGCAAGTAATCATGAAATCAAAAGCATGAAGATTAATGACACCAGAAGTAGGCACTTACTGAAGGCTAAAAACCCTAAGAAGGGAAAAACCAAAAGACCTTCTTCCTGCACCAAGTCAACCTTCCAAGATGATGAACCAAACACCAGAAGTCAACTTTTGTCAAACTGCTTCAATCCAACTTCAAGTCAGAATTTCAACCCCTAGTTTCAGAATTTCGTCCCTATTGCAATCCTGCAACTTCGACCCTCCAACAACTTCAAAATTTCGCACATGTGAGTCAAAGGAGAGAGAAAATGGTCTCCAAACCTCTTCTCTAGGGTTTTCCTCCTTCTTCTAAGAATTTCACATTTTCTTTTCTTCTCCAACCACTATAGATTGAAATTATTGTGTATATGCTCCAAATGAGGTCAGGTCGCTGCCTTTATATAGTGGATTCTGGCTTCTAGTGAGGGCGACTTGTCTAGGTTGAGGCCGACATTGTGGAGGAGGTTTAAATGACCTATTTTACATAAAAATAAATTTCTTTCTTGATAAACAAAGCCCAAGAAGGGTCTAATACATGATGATATGGACAAGGACTCTTGACATAAACCCTAGAAGCCTACAATGGAGGCTTTGACCTATTACTTATTGACCCAAGCATGAAACCAATGCTTTAATAAGTTAATTTCTTTTACAATAAAATTTCTGTTTCTTTCTTTTGACAAATACATTGCAATATGACAAATATAATTATGAAGACCGACACTAGTTACATTCTTCAACAGCTGCTAGGGCAGGTTGCAACATACATAGGGTGTTGGAGCATCCTTCCAGTTGCAGCTGGTAAACAAGGTGTTGGAGCATTGTTCAGGTCGGATCCTATAAACTAGGGCATTTGAGCATCCTTCTAGTTGGAGTTGGTAAACCAGGGCGTTGGATCGTCCTTTAGGTTGGAGACTCCTTCAGTTGTAGCTGAAAATCTTGACATAAATTATTGAAGACAAATATTAAGAAGCGTTTGGTGGTTTTTCTCCCGGAAGGGTTTCCACCTAAAATCTTGTGTCTACTATCTTCATTGTCATGCATTGTTGAATGCTGTTTATTGTTCATGTGATGTGATGTTCATTTATGCTTGATCTAATGCTAATGATAATTAATGCTCTATGAAGTTAAAAATATACTAATTGAAGAGAAATATTGATTCACTCTTCTCTTAGTATTTCCAGCATGTAACAACTTGAGAAATAGTTTTTGAGTGATAAGATCAACAAAGGAACCAAGGCTATTGAATAAGAAAACAATGATGTTTTTATAGCTGAAATTGCATATGACAACAATAATTATGAAGGCATCATCCCTAATTTTGGATTGAAAACATGCAATTAATTCTATATTTTTCCTTTTTATTTTTATTAAATGCAATCTCTTTCAGTAAGGAAATAACAAATAGACAATAAATTGCTATAAAATGCAGATTCAAGCTAACCCTAATCCTAGCTACGCAAATTGAAGAGAAAAGAAGAAAATTAAAATAACCACCACAAGCTAGTCTAGTGCCTTCTCTCGATTGGGCAATGGAGTTAATGATGGTAAGATCAAAGATACATGGACTTGGATGAGGAGGGTGGACTAAGAAGACTTCTTTAGAAACCCTAGTGACTTTATTTAAATGGAGATTTAAGATTAGAGGATGCATATACAAAGTTCCTTTGATGGACTCTTGAAAGACTAATTTTGCATCACATGTAGAAGCAAGATTTCATGAAAGATGTTGCATTTTTTAAAGTCACACAAAAAAAACATAGTTTCAGGAATTTACATGCAAAATGGAAGAAAATTAATAATAAACTTAGACCATTCAATCAAGAACCACTTCATCAGTCCGTGATTAGTCTTCTCATGCAAAAATATCCCTCCCTAGACAATTCCCTCCACCAAGATCACATTGTGTCCAAGAGAATATAACAATAGAGCTTGTGCGCACTCCTTAAAAGAGAGAGAATTGTTGTGAATGCATGATGATACAATTGAAAGTGACTTCCCTCGATTAATATCATAGTTTTAAATATCGAAATCAGTGACCGGACTGGTCCACCTAATAAACCGAGTTTCAAACCGGAACCGGTCAAACTGGGAGATCTCAATGAACTGGTTAAAAAAACACGAAATAATTAATTTTTAATGAAAATAAATTGTTTTTAATATTTAAAACCATGATTCCAAACCAATAGACACAAAATATGAAAGTTTGGTCATATATATACCATGTAAAGGTGAAAATATCAAAATGGCCGCCAAACAAAAAGAATAGAAGAAAGCAATGCAAGAAGAATACCAATCTATTATGAAGAATGTGTTGCAGAATCTTGGGCAAATAAGTGTAGTGTGATTCTTCGTTACTTGATAACAATTTGTGGAGTCTTTTTACTTTTTCTTATTAGCTTAATCTTCTTCTTCTTCTTATTAATGCATGTGTGTGTATTTCATCGAACTGCTACCAAAACATAAGAATAAGAACACAAGATGTTGGCTCTTTGCCAGGGCCAAAATCTCTCTTCTCTTGAGGGGAAAACCCTTTCGTGAATTTCTCTTATTGAAGCTTCTATTGATCAATGCCAAACCCTAGACCCTTGACTAGAAGAACCTCCAAGCACAAGTCAAGTCCTTCCTTTTCTTTGCACTATGTTTCATCGACACTTTGTCTCCTCCTTTCGACACTTCGTTCCCTAGCACTTCGTCCTTGTTCCGACACTTTGTTCTTCCTTCCACTGTAAGTTGTTCTTCTAAAAGAGATACTTTTCCTTAGTGATATCCTTCACCTAAGGATACTCATTCCTTCTCTTGATCACCCGAGTTCCTTCTTGGTGTATGGTGGAAGGCTTAGTGTGACAACACTGTAGCCCTAATTCTCGCACATGTGGGAGGTACCCTAGAGAATTAGGGTCCTTTTCCTTCGCTAGAGAGATAGGCTTCTTCGCTTGACTTGGGAGGCCTTGTAGGCCTAGTTTCAAACCCAAGCAACACTATTTCAAGAACTGTTTGATCTTGCTGTTATACCCACAAACTTACCCACCTCTTCTTTGCATGTGTCATTGTTTCTAGCCCTAGAAACATTCCTCTTCACTTCGGCCTTCTTCCTCCTTCCTTCGCTTGCCTTGGAGACCCTTTAGGCTTATGTTCTTATCCCAAATAATGAAGTTTGTGTGATTGTAATAGAGGGCTGCTATGACAGTAGAGAGACCCTCTCCTTCTTCGCACGTGTGATTGTCTTTTAGCCCTAGAACAGACTTCCAAGGCTTCGGTATTTCTTCCTCCTTTTTCGCTCTACTTGTAGACCCTTTCTTCGTCCCTTCTTCACCCTTTTTCTCAGCTCTCTTCGTTGATTTCAGAGATATGGATGGCGTTATAGTGGAGTGGACAAGCTCTATATATAGAGGTCTGTCCCTCCCTTTAGGTCGACTAGAAGGCCGACTAGAAGACAGTTTGTAGGTTGACTTCTTGTCTTACTTCGGATGGCTTCTTTGGTGGTGCCTTTGCATAGGAGGAGACTTGAATTTGCTTGGAGGTATTCTCTTGACTTTAATACATATTCATACATGGTGTAACATGCCCTTAAGGCCTTCAACATTTCCTTTTGACTATTTGACTCACCTATAACACTTAACATGTGCTAGACCTACTTCAATGAGCAAGAAACTCATTGACATATATTATAAAAATAATATTTCTTTTCTTGAATAAGTACAAATATCAAGTACATTTATGAAGACCGAACCTAGTTACATGTCCTTCAACATAATGGAGTTTGGAAAATTGTTCCTAGACCTAGTAATAAATCAATTGTCACTTCCAAATGTATTTATAAAATCAAACATGCAATAGATGGAAGCATTGATAAATTCAATGCAAGATTTGTAGCTAGAGGATTCTCTCAAAAGGAAGGAATTGACTATGAAGAAACTTTTGCTCTTACTGCCAGGTACACTACTATTAGATCTTTATTTTCTTTAGCTGCCACTATGGGCTGGAAAATCCATCAAATGGATGTCAAAAAAACATTCTTGAATGGGACTATAGATGAATAAGTGTATATTGAGCAGCCTCAAGGATTTGAGATCCATAGTAGATAAACTCACGTTTGTAGATTGAAAAAGGCATTATATGGCTTGAAACAAGCTCCTAGAGCTTGGTATGCAAGAATGGATGCCTATTTATTAAGAATTGGATTTTTCAAGAGCTCTGCAGATCCAAATCTCTACATCAAGATTGTTAAGGATGAACCTATTATTATACTATTATATGTAGATGACTTATTACAGGTGTAGAACATCGAATTCAATAATGAAAGAAGATGTTGGGAGCTGAATTTGAAATGAAGGACCTTGGGCTTATGCATTATTATTTGGGCTTGTAAGTTTGGCAAAAATCATGCGAAATATATCTTGGTCAAGGAAAATATGTGATCAAGATCCTACAAAAGTTTGGCATGATGGATAGTAAGCCCATGACAACTCCCATGATCACAAATTTGAAGAAGTTGAAGAATTCAGATTCTAGTCTTGTTGATCCCACTAGCTATCATTAGTTGGTTGGCTCCCTAATGTACTTGGTGAATTCTAGACTTGACATATGTTATGCAGTAAATGTCCTCAGTCAATTTCAGTTGGAGCCATGTCATGATCATTGGATAACTGTCAAACATATCTTGAGCTACCTACTTGGGACAATTCATCACTGCCTAAAATATGATGGTAAAGAGATTCTATTGTCAAGTTTTACACTCTGATTGGGGTGGCAGTGAAACAAATCGAAGAAGCACTATCGATGGTTGCTTTAGTTTGGGATCTGCTATGATCTCATGGATGAGTCGAAAACAAGATTCTGTTGCTTTGAGTAGTGCTGAGGCAGAATATGTTGCAGCTTGTGAGGTTGGAAAAGAAGCTATTTGGCTTAGAAAACTTCTTATACTGGGCCCAACATGATATTTTGTGACAACCGAAGTAGCATCAAATTGACTGAGGATCCTGTGTTTCATGCTAGAACCAAGCATATTAATAATAAGTACCATTATATTAGAAGTTTGGTACAAGATGGGTTCATAAAGCTACAATATATCCCGACAAATGAGGAGATAGTTGATATGTTGACTAAATCTCTTCCAAAAAGAAGCTCAAGTATTTGAGAAGCAAGCTTGGATTGGTTGATATTTCCCATTTGATTGAGAGGGAGAGTTGATAAGTTGTTGTACCTTAGGCTAATCAAGCCCATATGATTAAACTTAGGGTTGGTATTTTTCGCAGGTAGCCTAGATGATACCTAGATCCCTGTTAGGGTTGGTAACTTGGCAGGTAGCCTAGACGGTACCTAGATCCCTGTTGGTGTCTTGGAAGGCAACCTAGATGACACTTGGATCCTTGTTGCATTGGTGTCTTGGCAGGTAGCCTAGATGACATTTGAATCCTTGTTGAGTTGGTGTCTTGGCAGGTAGCTTAGATGACACTTGGATCCTTGTTGAGTTAGTGTTTTGGTAGGTAGCTTAGATGACACTTGGATCCTTGTTGAGTTAGTGTCTTGGTAGGTAGCCTAGATGGCACTTGGATCGCTGGTGAGTTGGTGTCTTGGCAAGTAGAGTAAACGACACCTGGATCCTTGTTGCTATCTTGGTAGGTAGCCTAGATGGTACCTAGATACCTTGGGAGTTGGGCTAGATGGTATCTAGCATTGTATATGTTGATTGTAATACTCTTCTTAGAACATTTCAACTTGTGGTCATCCTTGTACTATTTTTACAATTATGAATACCTCTCTAGTTAAGAGGGAGTGTTGAGAAATGTAACTATGGTCGGCCTTCATAATTGTTATTGTACTCATATCATTATATATTTATTGTAAAAGCAAAAAGAAAAGAGAAAATATAATTTTGAAAGCATGGGTTTCATGCTCTATTTTTATTTTGTAAATTAGGTCAAGCATGTTCTTCATGCTCTAGGGTTGATTGAGTCAATAAAGTCCTTTTCATATGTATAAGACCCTTATGGGCACATTGTATCAAGAAAGAAGTACTAAATTTGATTTTAAAGTGTCATTTTTGGACTACCAACACCAAGTCGCCCCTGCCAGTGACGTTGGCCTAGAAAAGGCCCATTCGACTTTTGAAGAAGGTATAGAAAGGAAGAGTATTTGACCTATTTGGAATCCATCCATCAAGCAAGTTCAATTTGCACCAAAACAGAAGAAAAAGACAACTGAAGTCAGGGAGAAAGGAAGATAATCCAAGCAAAGGAGAAAAGGTTGATTTTTGACCTAATTCCGCTGACACGTGCGATTTTTTCTAGGGTTTCTCCTACTGCTTCAGTCCGAAATTATAGGCTGAGAGTTGCAGGGCCGAAGTCTTAGGTTAAGACCTTGAAAGTTGTAGAAAGAAGACGCTTTGACCTTTGTTGACTTGACTCTTTTGGAGAAGATACTTTGGAGCATTGACTTGGTGTTTGGTGGAAGTTCTTGGTCTTGATTTGGGGTCTTGGTTATCTTTTTTTGACTTGGTTCTATATAGAGAAGAGTTTGATTGGGTTTTCCCCTAGGAGAGGGGTTTTGCTCTAGCTGAGAGCCTATATCTTGTGTCTCTTGTTCCTGTGATCTTCATACATTTTGAATTGGCAATTGCTTGATGAAAGAAGAAATAATAATAAAGAATTAAAGGCCAACACATAATCACAAGTAATTATCAAGAAAAGAGGAATCAAAACCCTAATTTCTATCTACATTGATTTCTCAACAAGATCAGGTACCTCTACATTCAATACATGGTGCAGAGAGGAACCATAGGACTCCATCACATATCGAAAGATGAGCACATAGTGGATATACTCACCAAGGCTTTCCCAAAAGGGAAGTTCTTGGTCTTTAGAGAGCCGCTTGAACTGATGGATGTGACCCTCTCAGGTAAGGGTCCTGACTGATCAAGAAAATTGAGCTATTCTCTCTCCACCTCTTTGAGCTCACAAGGAAAGAAATTAAGCCTGAGAACTTCTAGGGTTGAGGTATCTCTGGACAAAAGGATGGTTGTGATCCTTTACCTTCTGCAGTAAGTGGATCTTGCATGTTATCACCATAGGGTGTGTGTGATCCTTGTCACTTATGACAAGATGGGCATCTCCCCCTATCATGATTGACACAGTATACCCTAATATGCATCCTATGATTCCTACCCACAAGCGGGGCTTGTTGGGATTGCCTTCCAATCTGACCAATGGGTTGAGAAGACTTGAGTAGGTGTGATCCTTGCATAGCAAGTGGATCTCCCTCAAGTATAGATGATGCAGGTGTTCCACCACTTGACTCTTCAGGGTCAACTTAGGAAGATCAACAAACATTGGGATGGTTGTGATCTTTATCCTATATATAGCAAGTTGATCTCACCTGTTGACTAGACAACAAGATGGATGTGATCCTTGTTGGTAGATGGATCTCGCCCAATTGTCATTGGATAGAGGGTTGTAGCTTAAGCTCCCCTATGATGTCAAATTCTTCTTCTTTAGATTCGAGAGTGTTCAACAAATGAAGTACAAATGAGTAGAGATAAGCAGAGATGAGCAGAGATGACATTTGATTTGATGATGATGAGACATACTTTGCAGTTGGAAATTTCTCCCTAGTTGAGAGGGAATGTTAATTTGGAAGCTAAGGGACAAATTCCCTCCATTGGACATTATTTCTCATTCAGAGAGATCCAAAATTGACCTTGGAAGCACTCAATTTGGTTAAGGAAAAATATATTTTTGGTGAGAAAACCCACAATGGAACAAATGTCCAAGTCGACCTAGAAGCTAAATTACCCCTCCTCCAATGCATATAAATACAAGATAAGGGTAACGTCATTTGGCATCACATCAACTCAACGTTCCTCTCTCTCTTTCCTCTTCTCATTGGTTCGTACAACTCTGAAATATTGCAGATCAAGTTGACATGTGCCAAGGTCTCGGAGGCTAATATTTTGAGTCATGTTAGTGACTCATCATTAGAGCCCCAAGGAAAGGATAAAGATAAATACAACAAGTGATTAAATAATGTTTTTTATTTTGACAAATTCTCTACAATGTATTTATATTTGAAATGATAGCTAAATAAAAGCTCACACATAGTTTCACAGAGGACTTTAAATCCATGAAGAATTGTTGGTTTTTTGCATCTTGGTCTATTTCATGTGGATACATCAATTATTGAAAAATGTAGCAAGAAATTCTCAATTTGATTTTGCCTTGATAACTTTAGAATATTCAAATTTCCACATCAGCAGACAACTTGGATGCAGTTAACTTGTGTGACATGGCTTGTGTCATCTAGTTTACTCAATAAATTCGAGTTAGAGGAGTTAGAGTTCAGTTAAGCATGTTTGATTGCTAATTTGTAACAATCAAAGTTAGTTATCTCAAGTTGTTTTTGGTTAAACTAGTTCCAACTATTGGAGGAACTAGTGAAAGGTCAATTGTGCAGTGGGAATTTAGTCAAACTCAGTGATCCAATTAACTGATCAATCAACCCAAGATAGCTAGTGCATGCAGATAATTCGAGTCACCCAGTTGAGGCGGAGATTCCAAGGCAATGTAATGTCAGTTGTAGACTATTCCAGAGTGTACAGGTGTTGCATGCAACTTGATGATCAACCTAAGGAATTGCACAATACATTTTGGAGAAATTCCTAAATAATATGGGCCTAATTTCTCAAGGAATTGCACAAGGAAATAGGGACTCGAGTAGAGGTAGAAATTGACTAAGTTCGAGTCTGAGCTTCTCAATGAGCAGAGAGAGAGGTTATGCACTTGCAGGTTGTGCTTAGTTGAGCAAAGCAACTGTAATACATCTCTATTCATCAGATTAATGCAAGCAGGGATTTAGGTTTTTAGCAGATTGCTTTTACAGGAAAAATGTTGTGTACATGTGTGTATTTCTTATTGCATGTCTGAAATTTTTGTTCTAGATTGTGAATTACTTTCTGCAGAGCAGTAAAGTAGCATTGTGTCTTGTGATTTGGATTAAAAATTCATGAGCAATTGCAAATCTACATCATAATTTCTACATCGATGGAGAATTCTGATACTATTATATGCTATGTTCCATGGAGATGCATCCCCTAGTGTGGGATTGCACTCCCCACATTTCCCATTCTCTCGGGATGTTAGTTTTGATTAAATATTATTTAACTTATTTTAATAATTTCTTATGTCTAAATCACTTATTCAAAAACTAACCATTATGTTAGTTTTGATTAAATATTATTTAATATTAATAACTTAAGAATTTAATTATTGAATAATTAATAATTAGTATAAATTATTTAATAAATTCTTACACATTGACTATATTAGTCATAATTTCTAACCAAAAACTATCTGTTAAGGTTAGTTTTTATTAAATAATATTATAGTCCTAACAGCTAATTTTGGAACTTGATGCATCTTGTCTCTACTTAATTCTATTGATTGATCTGTTTTTTTCACCTTGGTCTTGAAGATGAACCTCATTAGTAGGTTTGAACGACGACCATAAAATATATCTATATCAGTGTTTAGCAGAGTTGAATCGAGATGCAGAGATGGTTTATGATGACATGATGGCATGATGATCTATGGTCAAATATTAGCAGGTGGAATTCTCCATAGTTGAGAGGGAGTGTCAAAATTGGCAACTAGGGCCAAATTCCACTTTGGACAGCGCATCTGATGGAGATAATTATTGCATTGAATTCCTCTTTTTGAGAGGACCAAAATCGACCTAAAGATCACTGAATTTGGACAAGGATAAATGTGTTTTAAGTGAAGCTCACATGTGCAAATTATCAAGGTTGACCACATCATCATGTAGGCTCATGAAGCCCAACAGAGATGTCTTTTGACCCTCATCGATTCATATAAATAAGAGAGACCTCCACCCTCATTTGGCACTATCATCACACAACACATTCTTCTCTCTCCTCATCTGATTGGTTTGTACACCTCATTGGGCAGTTGTACTTTTCACACATGTGGCACAAAGGACGAATTTTAGGAGTC
The DNA here is from genome assembly GCA_000404065.3 of Pinus taeda. Classification (NCBI taxonomy): domain Eukaryota; kingdom Viridiplantae; phylum Streptophyta; class Pinopsida; order Pinales; family Pinaceae; genus Pinus; species Pinus taeda. Next base: position 494,648 of record APFE030432027.1, on the reverse strand, counting down.
CGAATTTCAAATTTGTTGCAGGGTTTTGACTAGCGTTGACCAAGGGCTATTTGACCTCCTTTGATTGCGATTTTTGTGGGAGATTTTATGTTTGGGCTGGCCGTACAGTTTGGCACAAAAACCTAGAATTTATGGGCACTTTGACCTACGTTGACCGCAAAGTTGACTTTAGTTTGACCGAGTTTGAATGTTATTTGGATGACTGTTTTGGGTTGACTTTGACCAGCAAGAGGCCGAGTTCCTCTCTCCTTTGATCAAGTTGTTTTGGAGAAGTTTGACCAGAGTTTGACTGCTGTTGACTCTCTGGTTAATATTGCAGTTGACTGAGGGCAGAGTTGCAGATTTGACTGGGCTGTTTTGGACAGTGGTATTGATCATCTATCAGCAAGTCGATTTTGACTTTATTGTACTCTGTGTGTGTGCTGAACATTTGATATTTACAATAAGAAGAATTGATCAAGGGTTTTCTCCATCTTGGGGTTTTTCCCTAGCTTGAGCCAAATTCTTGTGTTCTCTTGCCTTGGCTTGTCTTTTGCATTTTAGTTATGTTCTATCTCCAGTTGCTGTCAATGTGATTATTGGTTTATGTGATTGCTATTGGAAATTAAGTGGAAATTATCATTGGGCTAACAAAAGGACATTGAAGCAATTGTTGCAAGCATAGAACATACCATTGTTATCTAAAGTTAATAAACTATTCCTCCAAGACCAAGTCGGCCTGCAAAAGACAAGTCGGCCCTATTCGAGCACCAAGGAAAGCCTATATATAAGAGATATTCGATCTCATTTGAAGAAGATCATCTAAGGAAGTTCTATCAAGCAAAAGAAGAAGGAAGGACAAGCGAAGATCTAGAAGAAAGAAAGAAGGCCGAAAATGTGATTTTTACTTTCTTTATCTCTCACACGTGCGAAGGAGAAGCTAGGGTTTCTGTAACTACAAGGACGAAATTTCAAATCTTTAAGAAGAGTCGAAAATCTGGTGAAAAGAAGCAAGTTTTGAAGTCTATTTGTTTAGAAGGAAGAATCAAGCCAAGGGAAGAAGTAGGGAGGCCTAAAATAGCCTCTTTCTCCCACACGTGTGAAGTTGCAGAAGGGCTGAGAAAGTGCAAACTTGTAGTGAAGGCCAAAATTTGTTGCAGGGGTGGAAATTGTGCATTCTCAAGAAGGTTTGACTTGGTTTGACTTTGTGAAAGAGAAGCTCATCTACAAAAGGTTAACTTGGCCTTGGAGGGATCTCAGTATTGGGTCTATAAGGTCTTGGAATTCGTCATTTGAAGATTCTATAAGAAGAGAAGAATTTCTTGTGGGTTTTCCTCTCTAGGAGAGGTTTTGGCCCTGGCTAACAACCTAGATTTTATGCCCATTTGTTCTATTGATCTTTATGTTTTGGTAGTTGTTTGATGATAAGAAAACCATAATAATCAAGATAAGAAGAAGCAAATTATAAGTACATCAAGTTAAAGTAAAAGAACATCACAAGCAATTATCAAATTTAGAGAAATCACACCTATTCTAATTGCCCTAGATTTATCAACATCCTCCACCAAGTTGGCATGCCCTCCATCAAGTCAGCCTAATTAGAGGAATTCAACGACACAAAACCACTATAAATAAGCAGCTACTCGACCTCATTTGGACATCCATTCAAGCAAGTTTGATCTGTAGTTGCAGGAAGAGAAAAGAAGTGCAAAAGACCTAGAAGAGGAAGAAGAAGCCCTAGTGATGGAAGGAGGAACCGTAGCGAAGTCAAAAAGATGATTTTCTCTTGTCTCTAGCTCACACGTTCGAGTTTCTGGGTTGCAGAATGAGGGTTGAAGTTGCACATCTCTAGTGGGGCTGAAACTTTGTTGCAGGAGGGCTGAAATCTAAGGTTATTGCAGGATTGAAGCAGTTTGACTTGAGTTGAATTTTGATGTTTTGCTAATCATCTTGGGAGGCTGACTTGGTTTTCTTGTGGTCTTTTGGTCTGGTCAAAGGTCTTGATTATCTCATTTGATTTGGTTCTAAGGAAGAGATTTTTTTTTTTTTTTGGGGTTTTACCTAGAAGAGGGGTTTTAGCCTTGGCTAAGACCCTACATTCTGTGTCTCTGTTGTGTTTGTAGAAATTTCTCATTTCCCACCTCGGTTTTCAGTTTCACCTTATTTCTCCCATATAGTTAAATGCCCTTTCCCATATCCATACATTCAACAACTGAAAAAAATAAATTTTTGCTGAAAACACAAATTCTGGAAATTTTACAGAATGCTGAAAAATGCAGAAATAAAAAATCAACAGGTACAAACAGTCATTTAACACATTTGAACACAGTGATTTTTGGTCAATGTGACTCTGGAAAAACCCCCTACAACTCTTGGGGAAAACCAGTTTGAGAGCTCTTCTTTATTTCTGAAAATGCCTTTTTTACAGTGAGAAATATTCAGCAAAAAATCAGCAAGCAAATTTACAACTTATCTCTCTTCCCGTGCCTCACAGCAAACTGGAAATTACAACAAACAGGACAGCAATAAATGCTGTATGGCCTCCTCGATTTTCGTGCCCACTTTCAGCATTAAATGCTGCTGTACAGCCTGCAATAAATGCGCTGTACGGACCTCGATTTGCATGCAGAAAAAACAGCAAACTGCTCCTCGATTTTTGTGCAAACCACTCCTCGATTTCTGTGCAAACCAAGTGTACGGATTTCTAGAAAATCGTGCCAAAATCAGCGTTCCACTGTGTGCTGAATCAGTTGTACAAATCTGCGCAACTACTGCCTTGGAATGTGTGCCAAGCTGCTGTCTCTTTCTCCTCCTTGTCCAGAAATCTCCCTTGCTCTCTTGCTCTCCTTCTCTCAATCTGCTCATGAAAGAATGAATGACCTTTTGCTTCATTTTCCTCCTTTAATCTAATCCTAAGTGACTTTTGGGTAACCTCTAAATCCAATGGCTGAAATAGGTTGAGTCTAGGGCTGAGATTAAATGCTCATTTAAATCTCACTTTTTATTTTTTAACTCCCCCACTTTAATAAAGACCCACTTAGTCATTTATTTCCAAAGTCACTTTTCCTTTCTAATTTTACATTAACTTTATTAAAGTCACTTTAAAATTAGACTTTAGTAACTTTATCACTTAAAGTCACTTTTAAATAAGATTTAACTTTATAGAAATTATAAAGTCACTTTAGGAGAAAAATTAAATTATTTTTGGACACTTTTCCCTAGGCTAAAGATCAAAGCCTTAGGGAACCACCAGTCCTCCGGTACCAAATTTCAACAGTGTTGATCTTCATATTTTGTTTTGCTAGTTGTTTGATGAAAAGAATATAAAAGAAGATATAAAAGACACTAATAAAAGATCACTAAGTAATCACAAGTAATTATCAAGTTAAACGAAATCTTTCTACCTTTTTGATTTTCTAACAAACAATTACTCAATCCATATGTTCATTAAATTGAGTACAATACTAACAGTTGTACTTGCCTTAACTGTCATCATGTATTCCTGCAGTTTCTTTCTATGTAGAAAAACAATATGTTAACTAGATAACCAATACAAAATATGAAATATTATATTTACCTTATCATTATGGCCCCTTCATCAAAGTATTTGGTTGCTTGAGCCTTTTGAGATCAACATTCTTTCGTATAATCCATCTCCACATTGTACAAGAGTTCTTCTCCATGCCTCCATTTCAATCAAGGTGCCCATGGATCGAACTTGCTTACCAAGTTATAATATCTTCCTCGGAGTTATCATTATTGACTCCCTTTCTTTCTTTCGGAGACCATGATTGATGTTGACCAATATCATTATATTTATGCCATGCAAACTTGTGTGAGAGTCTTGATCTCTATCCATTCCAAAGCATGTCAAATTTCTTCTTTTGAGCTTCATGTAGCCATATGGAAGACTTACCGAGCATAATTTCACAACCGACTCTTCTTTCATGATTCTTGTAGATATGAACCTTATTTAGAGAAGAGTTACTTAAAATATGCATACCTTTGCTTCCATACAACCATCTAGCCATCCTTTCTTGAATGAGCGTGCTTCTTATACCTGTTGAAGATAGGTTCCTTTTTTTGTTTTTTTGGTTAAGGAGTAGAAAGACTTTTATTATGCCCTTTACATTGGAACATGACCATATGCATTCCTTCATCATTTGGAAGTGTTGTTTTCCATATTAGATGGAATATATACTAGTCATGTCATAATGCTCTTTCCAAGAACCTTCCAAAATGATGGTTCTTATAGGATCTTTATGATCCTGCTTTGCAAAATGACTACCTCTAATATGATATAAATGCTCGGATGAACAATAATATGCAATATGGTCCCAATCTGCGCATTACTTTTAAACTAGATGATCTTTCCCAAAGCAATTAATTGAGTAGATTCTAATTTCTCTACTATCATATGCTTCTATCTATGATGCCATGTTTTTTTCAAAAATCAAGACTCATCTTAGAGAATGCAATAATGCATGCTACTCCACTTCCTACTTAAAAGAAAGACAAATTTCATAAAGAACCTGATAGTTATGGAGCTTTTTTCAATAGTAAAGATCCTTAAGATCTTCTCCTTTCGACTTCTTCTAAGGTTCTCCTTTTTCCTCAGCTATGTGAGCTTCACTTCTTTCCTTTCTTTTGTTGTTTGCCTTGTTTGGACAATCTCTCTTAAAGCGTTCATATTCATTGCATCCATAACTTTGAATCTTGGACATATATGGCTTTTTCTTGGACTTTCCAAACTTCCCTTTCTTCAACTTCATGGTTCTTGCAATAGAGGCTTAAGACCTTTCATTTGGTTTAGTGTCATCCTTTGCCTTGATCCTGGATTCTTCCAAGATACATTGATTCCACAACTCATCAAAAGGTGTAGTATCCTTCTTTGAGTAGATACTAGTTGCAAAACTACTCCAATCAGGTGGCAAAGCATTTAATACCCAAATGGAAATTTCATAGTTGGAAACAGTTTCCCCAAGCCATTGCAATTGATCCCTTATTTGTGAGATCTTCATGAGATAAGTGGCCATGTCTTCATCCTTTGACTTCCTTATCCTATATAGTTGATTTCTCAAGGAAATCCTTTGACCTGATATACTTATGGAGTACAACTTTACCAGCTTGTGATACATAGCCTTAAATGTTTTCAAATCAACAACAAAGGGACAAGATGACATTTTATAGATTCAACAATGATTCTCTGAGCCCTTACTTCTCCCTTCTCGTATTTTGCTAACTTTTGAGTCTTCTCTTTGTCTGGTACAACTACTTCACCGAGGACATATTCCATGACTTCATTTTCTATAAGTGCTAAGTCATTCCTCTTCTTCCATGCTAGGAAGTTTGTTGATCCAATGAGCTTGTTGCTTTCCTCGCAAAATGTAGCCATATGATCTGTAGATTGAAACATAGAAGACAATATGATACTTACTTGTTAACCAAGAGTTCTACTTCTTGATGATGTCTCCATCTATCTTGATGCTTTCAAGACCTTCAAGGAGACTTCGAAGATGCCCTAGAATGATGAATTCTAGAATGTCTTCAACAATGGTGTCTTTGAACAACTTCAAAGAGTGGCTGATGACCTTAAGATCCTTTGATGTTGATGTACTAGAATCTTCAACAATAGCTTATCTTTCCTTTCTTAAATGAAAGCTTGAGCCTTTTTGAGATGACATAATCCTTGATGTAGTAGCCTTTCTTCTAGGTCAATAGGTCTTCTTATTCTTTCCTTGTGCCCTTTTACAAATAGTTCCTCTTGCCAAACAATCCCTACTTATGATCTTCCAACAGCTGCCTTCTTTGTTCACCTTAGCTCTGATACCATGTTGGAGAATGCAATAGTGCAACTATTAATTCAATTTCTCCTTAACCTTAATAATTGCTTGTGAACTTTATTTATCTTCTTATGTTTCTTTATTAGATCTTTTGATCAAACAATTATCAAGAACAAAAATAGTAAAGACAATGGACACAAGATATAGGCTCCAAGCCAGAGCAAAACCCCTCCAAAGGGAAAACCCATAAATAATCTCTTCTCTTCTTATAGAATCTGCTTCAAATGAGAAAACCAAAACCCAAAACCCTAGACCAAGTCCTCCTCCAAGCACTAAGTTAGCCCTCCAAGAAACCCTTCCAATAAGGTCAAAGATCAACTAAGACAACAAGAGTAAGTCTTGCTTCAGCCAGCTTTCAGCTTCAACTTCAACCCCCAACTTCAAATGGCAACTTCGACCTGGAATTTCAACCTGCAACTTCAGCCTTGTAGTAGCTGCAGAAGCCCTAGTTTTTTCACACACGTGAGAGGAAAATGACCCAAAAACATATTTTTCTTCTTCTCCTTCTCTTCTCCTTGCTTTCTTGATCTTCGCTCGAACTTTCTTTATATTCCCAGCTTCAGACCAAACTACTCGAGAGATCAAATCAGTGATGAAATGGGGTTGAATCTGCTTCTATTTATAGGCTTTCCATGAGGCCGAATGCCCTTCTTTAGGCCGACTTGACATTGCTAGGGACAACTTGTGCCAGAAGGTTTGTAGGACTTTCTAGACTCACAATTAATATCTTTTTCATGTTACAGCTTGCCCAATAGGGTATTATACAAATGATAATGACTCTTTTGACTCAAGAAAAATATTCTTTTGACATGACAAACCCTAGAAGCATGGAGAACATGCTTGACCTAGATGACCATCAAAATGGAGCATGAAACCTATGCTCGAAAATTATATTTTTCTTTCTTCTTTTTCTTGTAACATAAGATATACATAATAATATGAGTACATAGACAATTATGAAGACCGAAACTAGTTAATTTTTCCAACAATAATGAGCTAACAGTTCAATGGGTGGAACTATGATCCTGAGTTTTTCTACTTGTAGTTTCTTGATAAACATTATTATCTTGATGCTTGTTGGAAATTATTTGGCCTTGATATTGGGTTTGTTCACAATTATAATATTATCCAACCACTTCCCAAATTTCTGTCACTTAAGTCCATCTCAATTTCTCTAGGGTATGCTTGTAGCAAGGTTTACATGACCTACTTGTTTGCTCATGAGGACACTGTCAAAGAACAATCTTGGTTACTTGTTCACTGCTTTTTCCTTTGGAACCAGATTCACTCTTAGAGGGCCACGTGTCTGAATCCGTCAAATTCGATATGATTCGACCTAAATCGTGTCTGGATTTTGTGACATGTCGTGTGCGATTGGGACACGATCAAACACATCATGTCTCGAAATCCGGACACGAATCTGGCAAACTGGGACCCGCGCGGCCATAAAAGGGCGGAAATGCCTCTTATATGCATCATTTGCTGTCATTTCTTTTGCAATAGGTGAGATGTGAGTTTGTTGTGAGGAGTTTGGAGCAAGGAGCCAAGGGTTTGGAGCGCTTTCAAGGAGATTCAAGCAACAAGTAAGTGCATTTCCTCTCTATTTTTTGCATTTGTATTACAATAGTTTGTATATGCATTTCTTTTACAAATTTGTGCATGTTTTGTTTACTTTTTACAGTATTCATGGTTCAATCAAGGGCAGCAGGTAGGGGGAAAAAGAAGGGGAAGAATGTCCCATTGGAGATGCCCCTCCTCCCCCAATTTCATTAGAGTCTGCTGCAAGTAATGTTGAGGGAAGACTTCCTCCTAAAGGTAACATTGAGAAATATCCCTTGTGGAAATATGTCAAAAGAGAGGATGTGCCAAGCAGCAAGGTGACGGGAGGAGGCAATGTGAATTGGAGATGCAATTTTCCACAATACTTTCACAAGCAAATATTTTTGTGTGAAAGACCATTTTTCGGCTTTACCAGGTTGTGGAGTTGGAGCTTGTACACAAGTTCCTTTACAAAAGAGGAAAGAAATGGAAAAAGAGTTCATTGTTGGTATGGCAAATGTGGTAGCAAAATAAAAAAAAAAACAAGAATGATGACCCCCTTCCATTTTTGAGGAAAGACAACAACAAATTTCCATTTGAGAGTTCTAGTGGGGGATAAACAACAAAAAGAAAGACAATTTCTTGGTCCAATGAACAAGATTTTTCAAAAAGAGAAACAAGAAGAGCTTGATCTCACCATTGCCTTTTTTCTATCAAAACTTCATATCCTTTAATGTTGCACGCTCTTGAGATGTGCCGAGCTCTAATTCACGGGGCTCCATCATGTTATGTGCCTCTTGGTGCAGAGAAGCTTAGAACCACATTGTTGACGAAGGAAAAAAAAGAGGTGCAAAAAGTGCTTGAGCCTATTAAAGAATCATGGCCAACATCTGGGGTTAGTATTGTTTTTGATGGATGGACAGATCTAGCACGACACCCACTCGTCAATTTCATGGTGTCTTCCTTGAATGGTCCAATTTTCTTGAAAGCAGTGGATACACTTGGAGAATACAATGGTGCCCAATATATGGGTGAGTTGTTTATTAAAGTTATTGAAGATGTAGGTGTTGATTGTTGTGTGCAAATCATTACAAATAATGCACCTGTTTGCAAGGCTGCTGGCATGATTGTGGAAGCTAAATATCCACAAGTGTTTTGGACACCTTGCATTGTCCATTCACTGAACTTAACACTGAAATCCATTGCTTCTGATGTGGTTTGGATTGGTACATTATTGAGGATGCATGGCATATCCGTAACTTTGTACAAAATCATATAAATGCCCTCACTATCTACAAGGAGTACAACAATCTATCATTGTTGAAGATTGCGGATACACGGTTTGCCTCTTCATTCATCATGTTGAAGAGGTTGAGGGAGGTCAAGACCGCTCTTGGGGCCATGGTTATTTCAAAGTTTTGGTCTTTTTGGAAAAAGACAGATCAAGTAACCTCTAAAAGAGTGAAGGACATGGTGCTAGATGATGCTTGGTGGGAGAGGGTAGATCTAATTATTCAAATCATGGACCTTATCATTTCTTTGTTTTGATTTGCAGATACAAACAAACTCATCCGAGGAGAGGTTTATGAGAGATGATATTCCATGATTGACTCTGTGAGGAGCATTATTCTACAGAGTGAGTGCCCCGAGTATGAGACATCACCAGAGGCCTTCTATGGTACTATACAGGATATTTTTGTTAGCAGATGGGACAAGAATTGCACACCTTTACATTGTTTGGCTCATTCATTGAACCCAAAATACTACAACCATGAGTGGCTTAATGGTGGACCTTCCTGCAGATTCCCTCTTCACATGGATGGTGAAATCTCACAGGGGAGGAAAGATGCATTTAGGCGGTTTTTTCAGGATAGAGCATTGCTTGATGAGGTGGAGGATGCCTTTGCAGAGTTTTCCACTGACATTGGTCGATTTGCAGGATATGATGGGATTATAGTCGATTTGCAGGATATGATGGGATTATAGATAAGGGGCTAAGAAGCCCTATTCTTGGTGGGCAAATCATGGGGCAACAAGCCCTCCTCTACAACAGTTAGCCATGAGGCTCCTCTCTCAGGTGATTTCATTCTCTTGTTGCGAGAGGAATTGGAGCACATGAGAATTTGTATAGTGTTAAGAAGAGGAGGCTTGAGCAGTCTAGGGCAGAGACATTGGTGTATGTGCACACCAACCTTCGTCTTATTTACAGGCGGAGGGAAGAGTGGTTGAAGGGAAAGACAAAGATGTGGGATGTCTTTCCTGATGATATGGGTCTGGATAGCAGTGTTGAGTTGGCATTGGCCAACATGGATTTGAATGATCCAGTGCCAGAGCCTGTTAGATTTGATGATGGTGATACTGTAGAGGGGTCATCCTCCACACCAACAGATGCATAGATGACTTTGGATACAGGGGAGGAGGATCCAGAGGAGAGCAATGGTGACCATGATGATGAGGACAATGATGCTGATTTTGATGATGACTCATGAGTCATGAGCTACCTATTGCCTTGAGGCTTGTATACTTGTAGTTGTTTTTGTATTTTCTATTTCTATTTGCCATTGGCATTGCATTACCTATATAACACATTTTGATTTTGATGACTTAATGAGAAAACTACAACTGTCAATGTCTTTATCTTACTATCTTGTCTTTCTCCTACTGGAGCATTGATGAATTGAATATGTATTATGATTTATCATTTATGAATTTAGAATTTATGATTCATTGATTTATCATTTATGTGACATGTATTTGAATTTTGTATGTACTATGCATGCTATAATGTTACTAACTTACTTTGTTAAACAGTAACTACATACTAGATGAAGATTATGTTTGGGAAATCAAATGAAATTTGTATCCATGTGTCAGAAATATCAAATTAATAATATAATATTTATATTTTAATAAAATAATATATAATGTATCTGAATGTGGCCTGTTCCGGGGGGCAACGTGTCCGAATCCGAAGTCAAATCCCTGTATCTGATGAATCTTGAATCCATGTGTCAGGTTACTTAGGCTTTTTCTAAAATTTACTTCTGCCTACTATAGCTATTTTTTATTCCACCAATACACGTGATCTTTTTTTCTCTTGCTTTATAATTTTCTATTATAGGGCCATGTTTCATTTTTGCACCAAGAGACGCTCTATAGTCCAGTATGCGGGAGATGTTGTAGTCAGTGTTGCACGAAGCGCCCACCCCCCCCCCGGGTTCCAAGCCTCGAAGCGCGGTTGCCTGTACGGAGAGCGCCTAGGAAAGCTGGCCGGAAGCAGCGCTCTGAATTCCGGTGAAGTCGCCGCTCGGCATTTTTAGACGCTTCCTGGAAATTTGGAAGCGTTGTACGGAAGCGTCGCTTCCGAAGCGCTGAAGCGCGCTTCGTACGGCGCTTCGGGTGTCGGAAGCATGGCGCTTTGGAGGAGGAAGCGTACGCTTCCAGGGCGCTTCCTGGACGCTTCCGTACGCTTCCAGAAAAGCTTCCGGAAAAGTGTTTAGAAAATCGTTTTTTTTTTCAATTTTTTTTAAATTTTAGGTGAGTTTGCTTGTTGGGGTGGGTCTACCTTGGGTTAGGGTGACGAATGAAGACAAAAAAAATATATAAATATAGCAGAAGCTCCCTCATGGTAATGTTAAATTCCTAAAGTAAAAGGATGAAAATGAAAAATATTTCATCCTTTTACTTAAATTTTTAACATTACCATGAAATGACTTAGGATGTTTGAGAGTGGTTTCAGCCTCATTGGACTTCATATGGAGAAAATAGAATTTCATATTATATTCAAAATTCAACAGACTTAACAGTTTTCAGGAATTCAGGATCAATGGGATTGTGGCATTTCATTAGATTATATCAAGTATGAAAGTATGCGATTAGCATTTAATCAAGAGCACCAAGCCCTATATGTACCCTAGTGTTGGTGGTGTTAATTGTTGAACTCTTTTGTCACACCCTTAGCAAAAAATTACCTATCAATCAAGTCAAAATCATCGACCAAGCATGTTAAGCTTTTTCTACCATAACTTAAGTCTTGAATTAGATAGTTTGATCAAAATAGAATAATGTTGACTAATATCCCTAGACAATCGAGGTAGAGGCAAAGGCTAGACAAGAGGAGAAGAATCTAGATTCTAGATGGTTGATGCATCTAAATGGTTGATGCTCGAATAGTTAATCATTAATGTATAATGGATGTTATATCTTGATTTATGCAAAAATATGCATGTTTTCATGTCTTCTACAATTAATTTGGTATTTGGGATGTTTGTTTTGAGTATAAATGCAAAAAAATATAAAAAAATATATATATATAGCAGACGCTTCTGCGGACGCTTCGCTTCCTAGATTTTTGGAAAATGACGCTTCGGCGTCCCCGCTTCCAAAAAACGCTTCCGCTTTGCTCCCGCTTCGTGCAACATTGGTCAGGGAGCATTCGCTCCCTAACTACTCCCATTCGCTCTTGGAGAGAATTTTTTAAGGCGAGAGTGGTCAGAAGTGATCGCTCCTGACTACTCCCGACTTAAAAAATTCACTCCCTGTGGAAGAAAAGGGAAGGTTGTGTGGTGGGCAATGGAGGGAGGGGAGGGGCCAAAAGAAATTAAAGGCCCTCCTCCCATCCCATAATTCACCATTTGCATATTGAGAGAGCAAGATTTTGGAATTGGAGCTTGAGTTAAGGAGGAAGATTGAGAGGATTGCTTGGGAGCTTGAGGAGATTGCAAGGGAGATTGGAGCTTGGGATTGAAGGCCAAAGAGGTAGGTTCTAGACTCTAATCTAACATTTTTTTTTATATGTTCATTGTTAAATGAAAATGTTCTCTTCTCTCTTTCGCATTCCCATTCATCCATTTTATTGCAAGAAAGAAACTATAACTCCCCCAAAGTTCAAAGAATCAAAACTTCAAGCATCATGGCTGCTATATGGCTTGGCATTCTCTTGATGTTGGTTCCTTGTTTTGTTATTATGGTGTTGGAGAGTTGAAGAAGGAGGGTTGATCATGATAAAGAGGATGAAGAAGTGTGTACTAGTGGATTTGAAAACCCTGGAGAGTTGGAGTACCTTAGTGACGAGGAAGAGGAGAATGGAGATGATGAGGGCACAAAAACAAAAGCAAACCAAGCGCCATTGTGGAAATATGTTTCTAGGCCTGAAGTAGGGAAAGGGGGTGGAACCACTAAATTTACATGCCTCCATTGCAAAAACACTTACACAGGTTCATATATCCGTGCCAAAAAGGACTTTTGTGGGAAAATGCCACGGGATGGAAATAAACAATTAGGAACCATAAAATTGTGTAAGTGTGTCAGCACAACAAAGAGCCAAATACGTAAGGGAAGAGGAGGAAACCCAATACAGATCTAAAAGATCAAAGGGTGACTTTTGACATGATAGCCCACAATCATGTAGAAAAAGAACTCCATCAACATCCACCCATGGCAGTGGATATGGAGGCATAGGAAAAAAACATCCCTTTAAGGCATAGAACCATATTGGATTCCCTTGATGAAGGGTGTAGGAATGATGTGGATTCAAAAATTTATTGGTTTCTCTATGCATGTGGGATACCATTCATTGTTCTTCGCTCACCTTATTGGCATGAAATGGCTTCCGCCATTAATGATGCCCCCAAAGGATACAACAGCCCTAGGTATGACAGGGCTAGAACTGTGGGACTTGATCATGAAAAACCAAAAATATCATATGCTTCGGGTTAAATGAGAAATTCTTGGAATAAGCAGGGTATCCATTATATTTGATGGATGGACAAATGTAAAAGGCAAGCCATTGATAAGTGTTCTTGTTGTGTCTACTAGTGGTCCAGTCTTCCTTTCAACATATGATTACTCAACAAATTTCAAGACCACCATCAACATTGCAGAACCATTACTTCAAACAATTGAACGTATTAAGCCATACAATGTCATCCAAGTCATCACTGATAATGCTTCTAATTGTAAGGCGATGGGAGCAATTATTGAGAATAGATTCCCCAACATATTTTGGTCTAGGTGTTTGGTTCAGACAATGTACCTTTTGATGCATGATATTATTAAGAACAAACATCCCCAAAACAAATGGATTGGTGATTTGTACAAGAAAGGAAAAATAATGATAAAATTTATTACCAATCATAGCAATACCCATGGGCATTTCCGCAGTCACTCAAGTTTGGATATGTTGAAGATTGTGAAGACTAGATTCACTAGCTATTACCTCACTTTCAAGAGCCTGGAGGGTCAGTTGGAGGTACACCGAGTGATCAAATCAGTTCGATCTTTCTGGGGTGTGGTTTGCTGAGAAAATCGAATTGGTGATCTGAGTTGCAGCAGAGGGGCAGGGATAGTTGGGGTTGGAGGATATTCTTCGGGAACTCGAATACACAGCAGAGAGAGGCAGAGATAAGCTAGAGGAGGCAACGCAGACCAAGGAGGCTAATGCTGGGCCAGGAGGGCCCACGCATTGCTTGATGCAATGCCAGCGCAGGGGAAGAGATACCCTCCTGCAGAAATCTGAATTCAGTCGGGGATAAATAGGATCAGCCGAGATGGCTGACGTCAGAGCCCCAGGAGGCAAAGCTAACATGGAGCCTCAAAGTGCTCCATGCAAGCCCACATAGCTACTGCGAACGGGCAGTGCAGTTGTAGTCGGGGATAGTCGGTTCAGTTGTCGGATCGGAGGGATTTTGCCGAGTGAAGTGAGGTAATCTCACTTAGGTTTCTGCCAGTATATTTTATCTCTATAACTGGATAGCCGAGAGGGCATCCAGAGCTGTATTCAGAACTACTGCTTAATAATAGAAAACCTTAAGAGCTACTGCACCAGTTTTCCCACATTGGGTTTCTTCGGGGAAGTTTGTCCAAAAATAACTGTGTCCCTTGTGTGTTTGTCTCGTATCTATTTCAGTTTATGATTTGTATGTCAATGTAGTCTACAGTAGTGTTTTTATTCAGTGTTTAAATAAATAAATAACTTGTTGAATGTAAAAAACAAGTAGGAGATGATAAACCAGTGATTGCAGTAGGAATTCTAATGTGTGGATTCAGAAATGTTCACAATGGGGGGATTTGGCGGAAAGAGTGGGCTTAGTTTGTACTCTTGTCTCCTTGATCTCTTTTGGTTATTACCCTTGGATCTTAGTCCTGTGGGATCTTATTTATTGACCATTGAGTTCTAGGGTGGTACTACTTGGGAAACTCCGACTTTGGGTGCATGGTCCCGCCCCTGTGTCCACACATATTACTCCCTTTCCACTCACTATACCCACATTCATTATTTCTCCCACCTGGGTCCACATAGGGCTACCCTCTCTATCCCCTTACCCCCACCTTGGGTCAAGCCTAGAATGATGCCCTGGAGGTTGAAGAAACTAAAAAGGGAAGAAAAAGCGTAATTGGTCACATTTAAAAAGAAATTGTACCACAAAATAAAAAACATGGTCGGGACAAAAATAATTAGCACGTGGGCAAAAGCCAACACATGAGCTCTACCCCATCCATGGCCATCACCCTAGTTCTATAGGCCCTAGATGAGCCTCCTTTGTCATTCGGGAACCCATGATTGTCCCAACCCCTGGAGGGCAATGAACTGCCCTACCTCAAAGGGGGGTAATCACGGCTATATTATACACATCATGCTCTTGTCCTTTGAGCCCCAAGCAGTTAATTAAAGAAAATTCATAAAAGGCAAAAGGCATATAAAGAAGGGTGGAAAAATCAAGGCTGTGGCACCTCATGTCCCACAATTGCTCCCTCCTATACATTATATACCCAGGAGTCAGCTTCCCCTTATCTACCTACCCCTATGCCCCATTTTGTGGCCCGAGGCTGCCCCTCTCATTCCCTATTCCATCTCCCCATTTTGTCACTTTCCAACCCCAATAAAAGGATGTACCTTGGACATACTATCCCCTCTAAGGGCTAAAACCACTTAATAAAGTAATTGGCTAACCCCCTTTGGAGCCTGGGGACACTAACACATGCCAAAGACCACTACGAAAGGGCATGCCATTATGAAGTGCCCGCTTTATTATCCATGGTTTGTAAACTCTTTTACCCGCTTATTTTAATAACTGATTGTACTAGAAGCCTAGGGGATGCATTGGATCTTATGCAAGATTGTAGGTGGTTTCCATTTGGGTTTAGCTTCCCTATATGGGATCTTAACCCCCAGAGGTTTACATTGGCGCATGTAGGGTATGCATAGAGAGCCTTTGGCCTCCACAGCAGCAGACAACACTTCACAGATCTTCATGGATGCTCCGAGACTACTAGCAATCCACTTTTGGGATGATGATGATATGCTTGGTACATCATGCCTAGCAGGCCCCCACAAGAACCCCACACTCTTGGTAGGTGTCCCAGGACCTGTACGATGTCTTGGCAGCATTCATTCCACCACATGGACCCTTGCAAAGGATCTACAAGAATCTTCGATTCATATGGAGACACATGGGGTCATTTATGTGCCCTCATACCCATTGGGAGCACCACAGGTCTACTACTTGGAGAACAAGGGGCCAACCCCTTGTCCATCACATTCCGATGAATTTATTCCTCAATATGGCACTTTTGGATATTATTATGCCTTTGGAGGGCCCTACGATATGTACATATTATTATTTGGCCCCTTGTGAGGCTTATTTTTACACTTGTGAGCTAGTTTGGTGGGCTTGTCACCAATAGGGGTTTTATTTGCACATTATTTTATCATTAGGAGCCAATGTAAGCCCATAGGATAATTCAAACTCCTTAGGAGGCTATATATTGATGTTGGATACATTCATTTGTATCATCACTTAACTTGGGATCTCTCTAATCATAGAGAATTTTCACACTTTTTCCTTGGTGGATATTTTTGGAGATGGGTGAATTTTGATGTACGAATTTGGGCTATTTCTCTTGTCTTGGAGCTTTATTGAACAAACAAAATGTTGGTTGGATATACTCTATAACGTTTTAAGTAAATTTTGATGCTATTATTCTTGTTGCTACATACTGCTAAAATTAGGGCTACTTACTACATTATCGAAATGTGGAATTGAGCATGTTTTAGCTAATTTCATGTATGGACTAATGGTATATGAATGAAATGTCCTAGAGATTCATTTATCTCAAGAAGCTTGCATCATTTGCTTTGAAGTATAAATGCTTAAAGGTCACTTTTCTTTTCTTACTATCTACATTGGACAAAGATGACTTTCTGGGCCTCCTTGATCAAGAATCCAACTTCTTACTCATTACCATCCTTGCCTCCATATCCCCAAGTGAATTAGGCACTGGTTCCTTAAAAAGGGTGAACATCTCAACCTTCATTTTACCATTTTTCCCTTTTCTCTCAAGTCTAACCCCATTAGGTCACCTAGGGCATATATTTCCTGACAATGGGGCTAACGAAAAATTTCGATTTTGATCTTAGAATAGGAAATTAAGGTATTACAAACTCATGTGCAGGAATGCCTATATCATTTAGTGCAACGGATCGAAAGGATTGTGAATAATATAGACAATGAGGAATTAGAAAACATAACAGTCACACATCAACACAAGAAAAATAATGAAGGAGTTCACCAGACTTCCTGGCTACGTCTCCTGGTCCAGCGTTCAGTGTCGACCTCTATATTATGTCTTTAAGAGCAGAATATTACAAGTGTGAGCTCAAACAGAGTCTCAACACAAAAGTGACAAAACAACAGGGATTTACTCGAAATCCTCGAGTCTAAAAGAGTGCATAGACTCTCCCTCTTGTTCTTTGTCTTTTGCTTTCTCTTGCTCTCTTCTCTGTCTCTGACCTCCTCTGCCAACTGTGCTACCATTGAATGGATTTTAAGCCCATTGGTGTTGTCTGTTCGCCTTCCCTCTTCGGGCTCTCTGTCTCTCGGCCTCTGTCCATTCAAATCCCTGTTGAGCGTTAAACAATCATTGGAAAATGCTCTAAGGTATGGTGGCCACCTGTTTTCAAACGAAAAGGACCAACGTAGGTGAAAATCCCAAACAATCGCTTCTTTGTTTACACATAGAAATACATAGGAATACTCTAAAAACAGTGGAAAAATCCGACCAAGCCAGACTTCAAATGATATTGATACAACCTATAATCCTATCGGGTCCGTTGTTATATCGCTATCGCAAGTTGCAAGCGCTAAGGTCATAATCCCTTTGTATTTGATCCATAGCAGGAATACACAGAAATACATAGGAAACACTCATTATCGGACTTCAAATTTTATAGAACCGCATCTATAATTCCTTTTGGGTCTGCCCTGATCGCAGTCACATATCGCATGTCAACGACCCTT
Source organism: Pinus taeda (assembly GCA_000404065.3). Taxonomy (NCBI): domain Eukaryota; kingdom Viridiplantae; phylum Streptophyta; class Pinopsida; order Pinales; family Pinaceae; genus Pinus; species Pinus taeda. The sequence continues at coordinate 476,989 of APFE030432027.1, read as the reverse complement.
TGTTTTACTCGATCATCGATATCGGCGTATCGCATATCACGGGGTTGCAGGTCCATTGGTATTACCACTTGTATCGTTGCGATGCGATATATCATGATCGCATATCACAAGTCCTCGAGCCCTCAGTATGTCCTCCTTTGTGTTATAGTGATGCAATAAAGCGAAAATTGCATATCGCATAGACTTTGGGCCTACAGGTAAGTGTTGCCTTCAGTAATATTTGCAATGCGATTATGTGATCTCCACTGTTGGATTTGCGTGCCCGATCTGACGACTCTCGTTAAATCACTGGATCGCTAATCACATTTCCCAATGGGTTGCCTCTGATACGTTCTACTGGCCTGCTTCGATGCGATATCCTAATTTAATCTGGGTCATTGATCTGTCTGGTCCAACGACTCTGGGGCATTCTCTGCTGAACTCTGTTTTCCACCATTCTTCATGGTTTTTGCCTACAATAATGTTTTCCGATAGTTTTAAGGACTTAGACTTAGAGGTTTTAGGATCCATTTTGGATCACGCCTTCCCACTGAAAAGCTTTTGGACCACCAAAAGTTGGTTTTTAGGCATCGATCAAGTGAGGATATAGCTCCCTCACTTGTTTAACTTCTATCCATCGTGCTTTTCTTGGATTTAAACCTTTGAGCCCTACTCTCAGGTACTCAACATCCCCTTGATGCATAGTTCTCAACTTCCTGTCTAGAATTGTATCTTCCTGTAACTCATTGAGATATTCAGGAAACAGATCCTCAATAGAAGGAAACTGACTTTGTTCTTCAAGATCTTCAATCATTGATGGTTCATACAATCTCAAGTTTTTTGCATTAACGACTGAATAGATCTGCATATAAGCTGGTAAATCAAGGCGAAAAGCATTTTCACCAATTTTATCAAGTATCTTGAAAGGTCCATACCTTATTGGTTTTAGCTTCTTACCTTCACCTTGCATTCTATCTTTGCTGATGTACAACCAGACTTGATCACCAACTTGAAAACTATGCTCAACTCGATGCTTGTCATGTCTTGCCTTGTACTTGGCTTGAATTCTTTCTAGTTGTTCCTGTACTGCCTGGTGAATTTCCTGGATTTGTTCAATGAACTTGGTTGCTTTGTCCACATCACTGTGTCCATCCACTGCTATGTCTTTACCAAACACAAAATCCAAGGGAGACTTTGGTATAAAACCAAAACAAGTCTCAAAAAGAGATCTCTGAGTAGAAGAGTGCTTGGCACAGTTGTAAGCATGTTGCACATAGCACAAATGCTCATCCCAAAGCTTGGGATGCTTGCTGCAATAACCTCTGAGCAACTGGATCACTGTTCTGTTGACCACTTCTGTCTGACCATCTATTTGTGGATGAAATGATGTGCTCTTCTTCAACCTAGTGTCCATTACTCCCATAGATTTGACCAAAACTTCCCAACAAATTGAGAATCTCGATCAGATACAATAGAAGTGGGTAACCCAAAATGAACCCATACATTCTGAAAAAACAACTTTGATGTTTGTTAAGTTGTAACTTGCTTATTTACATGGTATCTAGATACACATTTTACAGAACCTATCCACAACAACATACAAATAGTCATGACCTTTTCTAGATTTTGGCAATCCCTAAACAAAGTCCATGGAAACACTTTCCCAAGGACGAGAAGGAATTGGGTACAAGCCTAATTTTCTATTACTGGGCTTGCTTGTAGCACACATAGTACACCCTTTGATATATCTAGAAACCGTTTCATGCATTCTAGGCCAATAACAGAACCTTTGCAATAGTGCAACTGTTTTACTTACACCAAAATGACCTGATATTAGAGAAGTATGTGCTTCTCGAATTATGTTAACTCTTTCAGTTTGTGGAATGCATAACTTTCCCAAATGATATAAGAGTTGGTCCTTTACATAATAATCCAATTCTTCTACTTGTTTGCCATGACTTAAAGTTGCATATACATCTTTAAATCTACATCTTAAGCATATTGTTCAATGTAACTTTCATGCATTACTGAGTTATGCTTAAGTATAGTAGATGCATTTATGATTGGTCTTGGCAACATATCTGCAACCTTATTGTGTATGCCCTTCTTATATCTGATGACAAGATGAAATTGCTGTAGAAAACCCATCCACCTATAATGTCTTGATTGCTACAATTTAGTTTGTGAGTGCAAATATTGAAGTGGTTGATGATTTGTATGTATGATTGTTTCTTTACCCATTAGGTAATGTTTCCACTTTTTTACACTTTGTACTAATGCATACAATTCTTTATCATATGTGGGATCATTAACTACTGCAGAAGTAAATGTCTCAGAATGATAGCATATGGGTTTTCCGTGTTGCATCAACAGTGCTCCCATGGCATAGTCACTAGCATCTATCTGAATCTCAAATGGATGTTGAAGATCTGGCAATGCTAGTACTGGTGCTATATTAATTTTCTCTTTTAAGGTGTCGAAGGCTTTCTGTTGTTCGCCTCCCCACTGAAACACCTGTTTCAATCCTGTTAAAGCATGTAATGGAGCTGCAATCAAAGAAAAGTTAGCAATAAACTTTCTCCAGTATTGTGCTGCCCCTAGGAAACTCCTAACCTCTGTAGCAGATTTGGGTTTAGGCCAGTTCACAATGACTTCAACCTTAGAGGGATCTATCTTCAATTCACCACCCGCTACAATATAACCCAGATAATTTAAAGATGTTCTGCCAAATTCACATTTTACAGTTTTACATAGAGATTTTTTCTTTTTAAAACATCTAAGTCTGCTTTACATGCTTTACATGGTCTTTCCATGTCTTCCTAAAAACAAGAATGTCATCTAAATAAACAATTACAAAATCATCAATAAATGGTCTGAGTACATCATTCATAACTCTCATAAATGTAGCAGGAGCATTAATTAAGCCAAAAGGCATAACCAACCATTCATAAAGTCTTTGCTTTGTCTTGAAAACAGTCTTCCATGCATCTTGTTCTGCAACTCTGACTTGATGATAACCACTTCGCAAGTCTAACTTAGAAAAGTAAACTGCTTCTTTCAATTGATCTGATAAATCATCAATACAACGAAGAGGATAACGATTCTTGATCGTTATTTTATTTAGTGCTCTATAATCAATGCACATTCTCCACGAACCATCTTTCTTTCTCGCCAGCACGATTGGAGATCCACATGGTGATGTGCTTCGTCGTATAAACCCTTTATCGAGCAACTCCTGTACCTGCTTGTTTATCTCTACATTCTCTAAAGCTGACAACCTATACATTCCAATGTTAGGTAATGGAGCATCTTGCAGCAAATAAATATCATGTACTATTTCTCACTTGGGTGGCAGACCTTTAGGTTCTTGAAATAGGATATCATATTCTAAAACAACTTTAACTAAATCAGCTTTCTATTTAGAATCACAGCCTTCAAATGCATTGGACTTTTCAGGATCCTTTGCCTTTACAACCATTAGTAAAAACTGCTTACTTGAATTCACAATTCTTTTCATCTATCCTGAATTTATGAGAGAATAGTTACCCTTGAGTTTATGAGCTTTTACAATATATTACATTCCATCTTTAGTGAGTTGATACTTATTTTCAGCTCTATAGAAAATAGCTTTCCTATCATACAAGTATGGACTTCCCAAAACAATACCACATATATCCAATGGAACTATATCTAACTCAACCTCATCTACAAATGTTGACCCAATAGCAAACCTAAGTTTACATTGTCTTGTTACTTGTAACTTTGTTTTATCACACACCCAACCTAATGGATATGGCTTCACATGAGGTTTTGTTTGTAATCCCAACTTCTTTACAATTGTTTCAAAAATCAAATTTACTTGTGATCCACTATCAAATAAAGTATCAATCATATTGTGCTTGGAAATTACTCTAATACGAAAAATCTCATTTCTCTTTCTCATTACTTTCATTATCAACAGATTGTGCAGAATTACTTGTGGATGCTTCAGAATCTTTACCTTTAATACTTGTGGCTGTAACTGTTGTTTCATCGCCCGAATTTGATCCCAAGTCCTGCTGAATAGCTGCAGCATTTTTTTTCTTTCTTCCACCGAACTTCTTAGGTCTCCGTTCTGGATGCAAAAGCTAGCAGTGTGCCTCACCATGTCCTTCTTTCTTGCAATAAGTGCATGAAGGTTATCCTTTTGTACAGTGTTTGTTTTCCTCTCCTTCCATTTTAGTTTCTTCTTTTCCTTCCTCTTGTTTATAGAATATTTAAATGATCCCCCAACCTCTAGGTTTACATTCTTACCTCTAACTTCTAGATGTGTTGCTTGAACTGATACATCATCTAGGCTAGTGGGATTAAACATGAGTATAGTATGCTTTAATTAACCATGCAGACCACCTATATACTTCAATAAAGTCTCAAGTGAGTCCAAGGATATACCTAGAGTTAAAGCTCTTTTCCTGAATTCCTGAGTATAACTTTGTACACTCTAACCCTTCAACTGGCGAAGAGTTTGCCAACTCATCATTGCCTGCTGCATGTAAGCTAAAGGATAGAATTGCTTTTTGATAGCAGAAACAAATTCATTCTAGGTAGAAATTATTTTACCATGTTTTTGCAGATCAGCTTGTGTCTTGCCTTCCCACCATACTAGTGCAATTCCTCCAAGTCGAAGGCTAGCCAGCTGAATCTTCTTCCTTTCTAAATCAACGTTTTGTACCCTGCAATATACATCAATTTGTCTTATCCAATTATCTAGTTTTTCTGCATTGAGTTCTCCATCATAAATTGGCAAATCAAACTTCACATCTAATTTAATCAAAGAAGTTTTCTTCTTCTTATAAGGGTTAGCTTTATGAGAAGAAGATGATGAGGATATGAAGGTGATGATGGAGGAGATGGTGAAGAAGGCATTTCTCCTTTCCCTTTGCCTTCTGGAGGGGTAACTAGAACAGGCTCCTCTGCTCCCTTGTCTGGTTTGGGTGTTGAAGTGCTTTCACTTCGACCATTCTTAAACTCCAGATACATCTCTTCCACCATGGCTCGCATGGCCATAAAATTGTCCATGAACTGAGATTATGATCCCAGTGGAGTTTCTTCTACTATTCTCCTCTGAGAATAGACTCTTCCAGTCTCTGGATTAGCCTCAACAAGTTCTCCTTCTCCTAGTCTGAGCTTTAATGTAGTTAGCATTCAAAATCTAGCACAAGCTTGTCTAACCTTAACAAAACCAAAACCAAATGCTCCGATACCACTTGATCTAAAAATGACCTTAAAATAGGAAATTAAGGTATTACAGACTCATGTGCAGGAATACCTATATCATTTAGTGCAACAGATCGAAAAGATTGTGAATAATATAGACAATGGGGAATTAAAAAACATAACAGTCACACATCAACACAAGCAAAATAATGAAGGAGTTCACCAGACTTCCTGGCTACGTCTCCTAGTCTAGCTTTCAGTGTCTACCTCTATATTATGTCCTTAAGAGCATAATATTACAAGTGTGAGCTCAAACAGAGTCTCAACACAACAGTGACAAAACAACAGGGATTTACTCGAAATCCTTGAGTCTAGAAGAGTGCACAGACTCTCCCTCTTGCTCTCTGTCTTCTGCTTTCTCTTGCTCTCTTCTCTGTCTCTAACCTCCTCTACCAACTGTGCTACCATTGAATGGCTTTTAAGCCTATCGGTGTTGCCTGTTCGCCTTCCCTCTTTGGGCTCTCTGTCTCTCAGCCTCTGTCCGTTCAAATCCCTGTTGAGCATTAAACAATCATTGGAAAATGCTCTAAGGTATGGTGGCCACCTGTTTTCAAATGGAAAGGACCAGCGCAGGTGAAAATCCCAAAGAATCGCTTCTCTATTTACAAATAGAAATACACAAGAATACTCTAAAAACAGTGGAAAGATCCGACCAAGCCGGACTTCAAATGATATTGAATCCGACCTATAATTCTATTGGGTCCGTTGTTCTATCGCTATCGCAAGTCGCAAGCGCTAAGGTCATAATCCCTTTGTATTTGTTCCATACCAGGAATACACAGAAATACATAAGAAAATGCTTATTATCGGACTTCACAGAAATACATAAGAAAATGCTTATTATCAGACTTCAAATTTTATAGAACCGCATCTATAATTCCTTTCGGGTCCACCCTAATCGCAATTGCATATCGCATGTCAACAATCCTTTGTATTACCTGATATGCGATCGTCGATATCAGCGTATCGCATATCACGGGGTCGTGGGTCCATTGGTATCGCCCCTTGTATCATTGCGATGTGATATTGCGATGCGAGATATCGCGATCGCATATCGCAAGTCCTCGAGCCCTTGGGAAGTCCTCCTTTGTGTTATAGCGATGCGATAAAGCGAAAATTGCATATCGCATAGACTTTGGGCCTGCGGGTAAGTGCTACCTTTGGTAATATTTGCGATGCGATTATGTGATCTCCATTGTTGGATCTGCGCGCCTGATCCAACGGCTCTCGTTAAGTCGTTGGATCGTTGATCGCATTTCCCAATGGGCTTCCTCCGATACGTTCTGTTGGCCTGCTCCGATGCGATATCTCGATTTAATCCGGGCCGTTGATCTATCCAATCCAATGGCTCTCGGGCATTCTCCGCTGAACTCTATTTTCTGCCATTCTTCATGGTTTTTGCTTGCGATAATGTTTTCTGATAATTTTAAGGACTTAGAGGTTTCAGGATCAATTTTGGATCAGATTTCCTCTACACTACTGCTTTGGTGGGTCCCCTCCCTCTCCTCCAAATTTGATGCCATTCTAATGGTGGAATCTGTTGGAAATACTAAGAGGGGGTGAATCAGTATTCCTTTTCAATTGTTACTTTTACGAGTTAGATCACTTATAATTAGAACACAAAATGAACAATAAGAATAAATACTTTTATTAATCTCGATAAATCAAGTACAATCTTTGTGTAGGGCTCCAACCCTAGATGAAGACGTCAATCTTCAATCTCCCAAGCTCCAACCTGTATTTGCCAAGCACCAACTTGGTATTTTGTGAGGCTCCGACCTCTAGGGCACAGGCCCTATCTTTTCAACGCACCGACCTTGCGTTTAGAGGCTCCAACCTCTAGGGCACCAACCCTTCCAACCTGGTTTCTTGAGGAAATTGATCCTCTAGGACTCCAACCCTATCCTCCAAGGCATCAACCTTGTCTTATTGAGGCTCCAACCTCTTGGGTTCCAACCCACTACAATACTTAGTCAAGATATGTTTGGTAGTAACTCACAGCTCCCAAAATCTTCTTCATTGAGCCCTATCAATCTTCAGCTTCACTATAGTCTTCCACTTCACATCACCAATGACAACCTTGTCATATAGGTGTCACCATTGCTCTTCATCGTAACCAAGCAATTTCTCCAAGTCACCTCATGATGACATCAATGATGCATCATGATCTCCAATAACATATCCAAGTTCAGTTTCAAAGTGTCTTCACAAGATGCTCCAAGGTGTCATCAATGTGCTCAAAAAGATATTCAAAACAATGCTCCTACAAAAGTACTTCAAACCCGAAGCCCAATCAAGAAATGCACAATGTATTTAATTGACCCAAGGATAACCTTCAGGTCTTCAATCTGGACCCTTCTTCAATTTCACTCCACAAGGCTTCAATCAAAGTCTCCAGCTTCTAAAAGGTGTCTTCAACAATCCAAATTCTCAAGGTCTTCAATACTGTTGTTTAAAGGCTGCTCCAAATTCTAGTCACTGTCCAGCACCCAACTCTCCAACTAATGTATGCTCAATTAGTTTCAAAAAGAAATCTTGACTCTCCAATATTAGGTATGCTACTAGTTCACTGTATGTCTAAGTCACAACTAGAACTCCAAGCCACTAGAGTTTGTGACATAACCAAGCAACTGTCCAATCCAAATCTGTGAGATAACTGAGCCACTGTTTGATGTCTGTCTAAAAGAATGTAATCCTGAGCTTGAAACTGAGGTTGCACCGAGCTCTCCTCAAGATAGTTGCCCACAAATCGAGGTCTTCAAGTTTATTCACAGCAAGAGTAAGCTATTGGATGTAGGTCCAATATTTGGTGGATGCTCACCACAAACAAGTCTTGTTTCTAATCCAAGATTGCAATCTAGAAACCAACCGAGGTGTTGACAGAGCTTTTTGGCACTGGTTCAAGCTTCACGTATCATCCACTGAACTATCTAGCTGTCCATCACAAGTTCTATGGTAGGCAAATTATTTGTCACAAGTCCGAAGTCCAAGTCGTGTTTTCTTCTTACACCCACAGGGCCGCAGAAGTATAATCTTTATGTTTATCTGTGTTTGCCAAATTCCGAACTATATGCACTGGTCAAATCTTGAGGCGTTATTGCCAATATATATGAATTCATTGCATCTGGAAATGTTACGTTTTTGGAGAGCCGACATGCCAGAAGAATGGCCAACATCAAATATTTAATACATTTTAATACTCTTTAATGTTTAGAGTTTATTGCATAGCGTGGAGCGTTATAAAATTTTACTACATGCCAAGAGAATGGCATTGACCAAAGTCGAATGTCAAATTTTTAATATGGTTTAATGTTATAAAACTGATTGAATGCCTTGGAGGAGCATTATAAATGCTTTATTAATGTATAAAATTATTATGGTAGAACATGGAAGAATGGAATGTTTTGAGGTCCCTTTTTTTAATTAATAATTTATTTTTTTATGAATGGCTTTTTAGAGTTTTAGGATTCTATATTATAAAGGTAGGTTTCATTATGTTAGGGAATTAATACTTAGGATTTCTAGGATAAGGTCTAGATTTTGGACATCATGCTAGGGTTTTTATAATAGAGTTAGGGTTTCTAGACTTAGGGTTACGGTTTCGCCTTATGGTTCTTTAACAAGCAAAGGAGGAATTCAGCATTAGATTACATAGACCTGGTGTTTTTTACTGAGGGTTATAATTTCACACCTTAGGGTTAATGTCTTGCACCTAGGGCTTTCATGAGGTTCATGTACCACAAGAATATTTGCCATCTCCAATAATGTCATATTGACATCAATGACAACCTAGATTAACAGAATCTTCGGGAATCCCAAACCCTAGATTTAGGACCAAATTTTGCCTAGGTATCCCCAAGGCTAGACCTTAATAGGATCAATTCAACCTTTTGAAGTGAATATTCATGTTTGGTCCTTTCCCCTCACCTTGTCCAAGATAGGAACATCATTGGTTGTTGCATTCCATCCCCAAACCTAGGTCGGGTCCACTTGGCCCCGTGTGGTCCCACTTCTCAATAAATATTATTTGTCAAAGACCATTTGGGAGTCCAAGTTTCCAAGGATTATAGAGATTGAGAAATTCATCTATAAGCTTACCCTTTCTCCCTCAACCCCTCAATCCTCAGCCCTTAGCCCTGGTGGACCACGTCCCTTTCTTAAAGAGGAAGCAAGTCCTATTCTTTACTCCATCCTTGGGAAAGGGTTTTCGTGGCCACTCCTCACCTCTCCATTGACATCTACTTTACAAAGTGATCCCTACACTATCGGGACTCCTCCCATCGGTGAAAGTCCATAAAGAGCAGGGAGACTTACTTGTCGTGACAGTGGGCTAAGCCTCCATCGTTGCGCTCGACCTAGCAGTTGCCCTCTTAGGAAACCCCTCTTAGGAAACCCCTTTTAGGTCCCCTACTGGTTTGTGTCATAACAAGGCAAAAAGCTTGGTTTATGTGCACTACAACTTGAGGTTGTTGAGTCATTATTGTGATCGGGCTCGTGGGAATACATCATATACAACTTGGGGCAGCAACCCAAAGGAAGATAATTTGGAGAATGGTGCTCTACATCTAGAAGAATTGCAAACAGATCTTTTGAAAGATGATGATGAGGCAACAACAACCATGCCACCCCCACCATCTAGCAGTAGTGCTCAAGCTCCAACATTTGTTCCTTTCTTGCCGCCACCTCCATCTACATCCTCATGTGGAGGGCATGTGCCTTCTGGTTCTGGTCGTCCGACTATGCAGGACGAGACTCCCAGAAGACCACCACAACCTTCTTAGAAATTAGAAATTTCTCGTGGCAACAAGAGGAAGTAGTAGATAATAGATTTACTTGTCTTTTCTAGTTTCTAGTGGTTTTTATAACTATTGACTCTTTCATATTTATTATGATATTCTTTGTAAACAATATATGAAAATTTAAGTTTGAAGTTTGAAGTTGGCAATTATAATTCGTTGGTAATGAATTATGAATATGATGCTTCGTGAAAGTTGAAAGTTGAAACATTTCATTTCATGTTAGATATTCTTTGTTGTAATGGTTAAAAGTACAACTTTTAGTGATCAATGATGATAAATGTTATATATTGAATTTTGAAAGCTTGAAACTTTAAGATTGATGAATCATGAGATTCCATATGTTGTATGTTAGTAATTTGTGGACGTGGTTAATGACGATTATAACTTCTAGATGATTGATGTTATATGGTTCAATCCATGTTTCTATGCCTTTTATATCTAAATCATCATTCTGCATGCTTTTGTTTACATATATGCATCTATATATATAAAAATATATATCATATAAAAATTCACTACCGAACCGGGAGCTTTTGAAAATGTCACTCCCCACTCCCACTCCATGCTTCCGCTCTTGCTCTCAAATAACCTTGATATTTCCAATACCTTCAAGTTTTGCTCTTACTCTCCAAGTCTCTCTTCCTCACAATCTTCTTCAAGTCTCTCCAAGTCTCTCTTCCTCACAATCTTCTTCAAGCCTCTCCAACTCTCTCTCTCAATTTTGAATCCCTCTTTCACAATGCAAAAGTAGTGAGGGGAGAAGATATGAGGCACATATATATAGGAGGAGCAATGAATTCATGCCATAAAGGAGGAGCATGCCTTAGAGTAACTCATATGCCAAAGAGGGAAGAGTATCTTAAGCCATTATGGATAGAGGCAATGAATTCCCTCAATGGAGGAATCTCACATGCCTTGAGGAGTGTAACTCATGCCATTAAGGAGAGAGGGTAAGGAATGGCATTTAAGGAGAGGTAGGCATGCCTTTGTAACTTATGCATTTAAGAGAGAGTGTAACATATGCTTTAAAGAGTGTAACAAGAACCTTTTATGACATGCCTTCAATTAATGTGAAGAGGAACATAGTTGCGGGGGAGCGCTCCCACCCCCCATCGAACCCGCTCCCGAATCACGCTCCCGAAATCGCTCCCGGATGGGAGCGATTTTTGGGAGCGCGCTCATTAAAAAAAATTTGCGCTCCCTGCCATTTTCGGGAGCGCATTAGGGAGTGGTCGCTCCGTCGCTCCCGGAGCGATATTTTAAGCCCGAGATCGGGGAGCGATTTTTGGGAGCGCACTCCTTAAAAAAAATTTGCGCTCCCTGCCATTTTCGAGAGTGCATCAGGGAGCGATCGCTCCGTCGCTCCCGGAGCGATTTTTTAAGCCCGAGAGCGATCGGGGAGCGATCGCTCCCGATCAATCCCGGGCATTAAAAAATCGTTCCGGGAGCGATTCGAACCGCGCTGGGAGCGGTTACGTGGAAAAAAAATCCACAGACGTCAAAAAAACTAAATTTTAAAAAAGAAATTTTGTTTTATAAGCCCAAAGGGCATAAAAATATTTCATTATCAAACCAATGAGCAAGAGTTGAGGAGCAAGAGCAAGAGCAAAGGAGCAAGGAGCAAGTGCTGAGGAGCGAGGAGCGATGAGCAAGGAGCGAGGAGCAAGCCTGCAGATGTAAACAACTTAGTAATTTAGCTAGTCTAGCTAGTTTAATTTAGTTAGGTAGTAATTTAGTCAATTTAATTTAGTTTATTGAGTTTTAAAATTATGAATTTGAATTAAATTAATAAATTAAGTTAATTAATCCCAATAAATTAAATTAATTTGCAGATTCTTGAATCAAAACCCTACAAACATCAAACACCATGGACCTGGCTATATTTCTGGGAATTTCCTCTTCCTGGTCCCTTTTATGGTTATTATGGTGCTGGAGAGTAGGAAACGAAGGGGCCAAATTGAAGAGGGGGATGAAGAAGCTGGAGAAAGTCGAATTGGTGAAAACCGCGGTGAGGAGGAGCTGGAGGAGGGTGAACATGACCCTCAAAAAACTAAACAAGACCAAACCCCATTGTGGAAATATGTTAACAGGGCTGAAACAAGGAGAGGGGGTGGAACCACTGAATTTCATTGCCCCCATTGCAACACTGATTACACAGGTTCATACACCCATGCTAGAAGACACCTCTGCGAGAAAAGGCCATGGGATGGAGACAAACAAATAGGAATCAAAACTTGTACAGCGGTGTCAAAAACAGATAGAGCGAAATACATAAGGGAAGAGGAGAAAGCCCAATAAAAATCAAAACAATCAAGGGGTTTCTTTGAACCAAGCTCACAATCACAAAGAACTCCTTCAGCATCCTCCCAAGGCAGTGGATATGGAGGCACAAGGTCATCATCTTTAAGGCGTAGAACCATATCAGATTTCCTTGATGAGGGGTGTAGGAATGATGTGGATTCAAAGGTTTACAGGTTTTTCTATGCATGTGGGATACCATTCAATGTTCTTCGCTCACCTTATTGGCACGAAATGGTTTCGGCCATAAATGATGCCCCTAAAGGATACAAGAGCCCTGGGTATGACAAGGCAAGAACCGTTGGCCTTGATAATGAAAAAGCAAAAAATATCACATTCTTTGAATAGAATGACAAGTGCTTGGACTGATCATGGGGTGTCCATCGTATCTGATGGATGGACAAATGTAAAAGGCAAGCCATTGATAAGTGTTCTTGATGTGTCTGTTAATGGTCCAATCTTTCTAACTGCACATGATTACTCAGACAAGTTCAAGACCGCCATCAACATTGCAGAAGCATTACTTGAAACAATTGACCGTATTGGGCCATACAATGTCATCCAAGTCATCATTGATAATGCTGCTAATTGTAGGGCAGCGGGAGCAATTATTGAGGATAAATACCCCAATATATTTTGGTCTGGATGTTTGGTTCACACATTGAACCTTCTGTTGCATGATATTGTCAAGAACAAAAATGAACAATACCAATGGATTGGTGATTTGTACAAGAAAGGCAAAAAAATGATAAAATTTATTACAAATCATAGCAATACCCATGGCCTTTTCCGCAGTCACTCGAGATTGGAGTTGTTGAAGATTGCGAAGACGAGATTTGGTAGCTATTACCTCACCTTCAAGCGCCTTTTGAAGGTAAGAGAGTTAATGGCTAGCATGGTATCAAGTCAACATTGGCAGGTATTGAAGGAAAGGGCTACAAATGCAGTTGACAGGGGAGGTTTTGAAATGGTGGAGGAGGCCGCTCTTGATGGCCAAGTTTGGACAAGTGTGAGGCAAGTTTTGGATTTCACCAAGCCCATTTATCACATGATTCGGTTTGCAGATACAGACAAACCAGTGATTGGCGAGGTGTATGAGCAGATGGACACCATGTTGGGGCAAATAAAAGATGTTTTTCATAACAGAGATCCCAACTTGTACAAACTGATCCACGATTGTGTGTGTGAACGGTGGAATAGACTTAATCTTCCACTACATTGCTTGGCGTATATCCTTACGCCAAAATACTACTCTACGTCTTGGTTGGGCCAACCTGCAGCAGGGGGTGGGGTTAGGACCAAACCCCATTTAGATCCAGAGGTAACTAGAGGATATCTGGAAGCATTAGAAAAATTGGTACCTGACAGGGAGGAATATGCAGCTGTGCGCCTTGAAATAGGCAGATACTTCAGTGGCACTGGTTTGTATGGTAACTTCCATGCAATGGACGATAGAGATAGATTGATACTCTCACATGGTGGGAAACATATGGCGGGCAGGGACTTTTGCCAAAATTGGCAAAAAAAGTTCTTTCACAGGTTGTAAATACTTCTTCTGCAGAAAGGTGTTGGAGCACCTATAGCTACATACACAATGTGAAAAAGAACAGACTCAATGAAAACCGAGCAGAAAGCTTGGTTTATGTGCACTACAACTTGAGGTTGTTGAGTCATTACTGTGATCGGGCTAATGAGGATCCCACATATAGAATTTGGGACAATCACCCAGAGGATGACAATTTGGAGGATGGCATTGTACATATTGAAGAACTGGAAGAGGAACTTGTAAGGGATGAAGATGATGCTTTCATGCCACCTCCACCTCCACCTCCACCATCCAGTAGCAGTGCTCGAGGTCCGAGTCTTGTTCCTTTGCTACCGCCACCTTCATCTACACCCTCATGTGGAGGTTCTAGTTCTGGTCGTCGGTCTGTGCGGGAGACTCCGAGAAGACCACCACGACCTCCTTATGGGGGAGACTCTCGTGGCAAGGGCCACATGTAGATTTATCATTTACAGTTTACTTGTCTTTTTTAGTTTCTATTGGACTTTAGTTTTCATAATTGTTGAGTTTTGAGTCCTTGACTCTTGACTCTTGACTCTTTCATATCATAATGATATTTTTTGTAAACAATATATCACCGTGACAATGAAAATTTGAAGTTTGAAGTTGGGCCTTGGCAATTATAACTCATTGGTAATGATTGTGAATTATGAATATGATGCTTCGTGAAAGACTAAAGTTGTTTCATTTCATTTCATAATTCATTTTATAACATTTCATTTCATGTTAACAGTTAGAAACTTAGATATTATTTCTTGTAATGGTTAAACTTAGCTTACAAGTACAACTTTGGTGATCAATGATGATAAATGTTATATATTGAATTTTCAATTTTGAAAGCTTGAAGTTGAACTTAAGATTGAATTTGATGAATCATGATTCACGAGACTCAATATGTTGCAGTTGTAATATGTATTTTACTATCTTGTGGACATGGTTGATGATGATTATAATTTCTAGATGATTGACGTGATATGGTTCAATGATCAATCTATGCTTTTTTATGTTTTTTATGTCTAATTCATCATTCTACATGTTTTTGTTGACATATATGTATCAAAAATAAAAATAAAAATAATATATATTATATATATATATATAATATATATATATTTTAAAAATCGCTCCCAGATTCTCTCCCAAACCGGGAGCTTCTGAAAATGGTCGCTCCCGCTCCTGTTTTCGCTCCCGCTCCCAAGTAACATTGAAGAGGAATATGCCAAGTCTTTAATGAGAGAGTAAGAGAGAGAGTCATGTAGAGTCATGTGAGACATTAAGGAGAGAGAGGTGCAAAGTATGAAGGTAATGTGACTTGAATTTATTTTTGATAATAATATCATAATATCATAAGGATAACAATATTAGTAATGATAATATTGATAATTGAGTCAAAATTGATCTATTAGGGTTGATTAATGATAAGTTGAATGATTTTCCATCAACTATACTTGATTACAAAATTCAAATTAATACAAGGTGATTTACTATTTTTTGAAAGTCATAATTGAGATGTTAGACGTGACTTTCTATTTTAGAAAGTCACTCCAGGATTGTCAGAAGTAAAATTTCATTTAAGGAAATCCATCCTTGAGCTGCTATTTTTCAACACTAATAGTGTTGACCATTAACCACCTCTATCAAGGTAGGGAACACCTTTATGGGACTTGGTCTAGTTAGATATTGAAAGGTGATCCGAGTTTGAAGTATTAATATGCCCTTAACATGCAAGTTTGGTCCACTTATATGCTTATATGATCTTAGTCTTTGATGGATGGTTTCTTTTATTGGAGTTGGTCCACAATGGTCTAGGACTTGAGGACACCCACTCCATCGATGCCCAGGCCTTTCAAGGAGGTAGATGACTTACCAAATGCAATGCTACCCACTTGCATCAGAGCATTGGGCCTTACGATGACTTGATTAGATGATACATGTCCCAGACCACCCCCATGACTTAGGACGTTGATCTTCATTGACCCAACACAAAGGATTCTTGATGATTACACCAATGGTCGTAGCATGCTGCTAGGCTAGCCTTGACACTACTTGATGGGAAAGCCATGATTTAGAGCCTAGATGAGGATGGTCTTCTATGAGATGACTAGGGAGGGCTTGTTACACCTGATGGAGCCTTAACATTGGAGAGAGGAGGCCTTGCATTTACTGTTGAAAACCCATGGAGATGGCGTGGTGACAACTTAGTTGGATTTGGGATCCCTGAGGATGATTTGAGGGACACTCCCTAAATGATGGATGAGCCTAGCACACAAACACATTGCCAGCCTTCATCACACCATAACATGACATTTGGGGCCTGTTGTCGCGCAAAATGACACGACAACGCTCAGACCGGGGGCTGTCACTGTGATCCCCGATCCCTCCGTTTAAGCCTGTCTCCCGCGGCTAAGGGGGGTAGACCCTGTAAGATGATGAAGACCAACTGCCGACCAGTTGGTTGGGAGACACGAGACACGATTTAAGATAAGCACTAAAGAATGATTTGATCAGTTAACAGACCAGTGCCTTGATGATTACTTAACAGTCATTTAATATCCAGATATCAATTTCGCGTCTTGACTTGAAAGCTCAGATCTCAGCATGAAAGATAAGGCATGAAAATCACTGAGATCCGGCAAAAATTATTTTTCCACGATGACAAAATTTTAACAAAATTAAAAATTCAATCCTAAGCCCAAAAAAAAGAAAAAATTTATTTGATTTTTTATTTATTTATTTATTTTTATTTTATTTATTTTAATATTTTTATTTTATTTATTTATTATATTATTAATTTTATTTATTTATTTAATTTATTTAATTTTAAAAATTATGAAACAAAACTAAATTATTAAAATAAATTAAAACAAATCTAATCGAAAATTAATTTTAAATGCCTAAGAAAACAAACTAAAACCGCTAATTTTTTTATTTTTTTTTAATATTTTTTAAATATGTTTTTTATTTTATTTTATTTTAATTTTATTTAAATGAAAAACTAAAAATGAAACTTAATAAAACCTAAGAAAATTATAAACTAAAACGTAGTGCATATAGGAAATATATTACAACCTAAACTAAAAAAATCAAAACGAAAAAGAAAAAGACATATCGCAATTAAACTATGGACAAACAAACTACCCCGATACCTACGCTATCGCTCAATGACTGCTCCACGACTATAAAAAAAATGGAAACGGGTTACATTTGACTCAAACCACGCACCTGTGAACGGCTTTACCTGATTTCAACACCCGATCGCTCAAACTCACGCTCGAACGCAGGCAGGTTAAACGATGCGAGCTGATCCCGCAGACAATGTCACCCACGCTGGATAAATGATGCCCGTCTCTGCTATCTGGCCCGAACAGAAATCGATCTCAATACTATGTCCTTGGTTTGCTCTAATCATTAAAATTCCCTTTTCTTCCCGTAAACCAAAGCGTTGCTTATTATCCCTCTTTACTGCCTCTCTGATATCATCAACAGAGTGAGAGTAAAGGGGAACTCGTGCATGAGTTTTTACATTCAGCTTTAACAGCTCTTCAACTGCCACATATCCATCATTTCGAATGTTCAATTTCAATTCAACAGCTCTATGCCGCAAAACAGATGACCTTGTAGAGCCTTTTTTGCATCCAAGTATATCAACACTTCACAGTTTCCGCGCATTCCACTAATAACACCACTGTCTTTTGATAAACCGCTTGCGAAGTGGACATGATTTCTTTTCATGCGTTTGAGGCCATCCTTCTTAATCGACTCCAGACAATTCAAATAAGTCCCATGTACACACACTGGAACTTCTTCAGCTGACAGAATAGGTTTTAACAACCCTTCTGAGTCTACCAACTGAATCCGGAGAATCGATCTTTGGATTTGCTTTTACTGAGGTCGCGCTTTTGTAAACAACTATCGGAATACTGAATTCATGCTATTTTTGCAGGCATCATGCAGATAGGACGAGGACGGACGGGTATGAACACGCAGGACCCAGAAAAATTATAGCACTTCTGTGGCAGAGGCATTTCATTTGGAGGCTCACGCAGATTTTGCAGGCAGCGAATCAAAAATCGTGTCTGGTTATAAGATCGGTTGACAAAACCAAACCAAACAGATGTGGCACCGAATATATCAGAGTTTCGGAAATGTCTGAATGTGTTTTACAGGTATGGATGGCAGGCAACGTCCAGGCGGAGGGAGCGACTATGTGGTTCGACGGCAGCAACAAAATCACCCGAAACCCACGGAAATCCACAAAAAAAATCGACTGTGTTTTGTTTTTCTGAGTGCGTCTTATAGGTGTGCGTGAGCTTGGTAATTGCTTTGCAGGTGGGCGTGCAGGATTTGATGCAAGCAAATCATGTGAATACTCCTCCAATGGTGATTTTTTGAGTACTGAAACCGATTCACCGTTTGCTGCCTGAGCCTTCCTCCAAATAATGAAAACCCCAGATCTAAAAAATTTGATATTCAAAACCCTTGAAATTCTCATAAACCCTGCACCTGTAACCAGAAAACAAATAAAGCAGGCAACCAAAATCTGGGAACAAATGAAAATGAATAAAACCCTAGCAATAAGCAAAAATTATTTACAGTTTTGGCCCCTTTAACAGCCAGATCGGCAATAAGCACAGTAAAAGATTAAAAAAATTGATGATTTTCAGATTTTCACTGTGAAAACTTCAGAAGAATCTCTCATGCAAACTTAAAAAATAAACTGAATGATAAACCCAGGATCAAATCCAGCTGGGCTCAGCAAGAATGCTTGTGGGAGCTGGCTGGTTCAGCCGAGAACTTCCCCGAACGCCCACAAAATTCCTTCAAAAAATATTTTCTGCACAGCTCAAAACAACCATCAGTAAAGAGGGCAAAATGCTGCTAGATCTCAGAAAGTAATGGAGATACCT
>APFE030432027.1:429862-445647 GCA_000404065.3 Pinus taeda | reverse complement strand
GGTTTCCCCACATTGGGGTTTGTCCCTAGCTAGCGCCACATCTTGTGTCCTCTTGTCTTGGCTTGTCTTCTGCGATTTATGTTTATGTTCTATCTGCAGTTTACCTTAAAGTTGATGTGATTGCTAATCTGGAAAAGATATTGAGCTAACTGTGAATATTGAAATAAATTGCTCTAAGCATAGAACATACCTAAAATTAACACATCAAAATCTAGTATTTTCAATGGTTAGATATATCTCCTTAAGGCTGACATCACAAGCCCTAGGTAATTTTTCCCTAGGAAACCGTAAAGTAGCACCAATACTTCAACTTAGGGCTTGTTGAAGGCTTGTGGCTCCTTTAGTTGATCATATCCACTTTTCACAACCCTTTTCTGGGTCTTATGCACCTTTGTAAGACATTATCATTGATTATTCCTTAATCCCTTCCCTAGGTCATAAATGCCTTTGATACGCCTCTTGAAGAGGATATTGTTCCTTGTCTTATTGGATTGTACCTTGTCCTTCATCTGAGTGCCCTTCTTGAGTTTATCCCATCTGTCACCTTTGAACCACTGATTTAGAATACCTATTAGCTGACTAATACTAGGGAAGCCTCCCTTGTGGTGAAAATCCACTAAAAAGCAGGAGGGTGTTGTGCTAAGGTCACATTGGGCCTCCACTTTAGTGTTGCTCCTTCATCTAGTTGATGTCTTGTGAGGCCTCTCACAAGACCTACTATATTTTGAGTCAATAGGCTGAACCCATATAGGATGAAACATGTATATTAATAATAAATATGATAGATAATAGATTGATGTCATACAATGCCATGTGATTTATACTTACAGCATTGACTAGTCACTATGGTCGATAGGTCATGTCCCTTAGTTAGGGTGTTTCACTTTATTTATTATTATTATTATTATTATTATTATTATTATCTATTGATGTTTATTTATGTATTTATGTTCATTACATGGACAAGTACAATGAAAAAAAATCAGCCGAACAATTTATACATAGAATGTTGATATTCTGATAAAAAAAAGCTATAGATTCATGTACATATATGTAAATCCAAGCCAATAAACACCAAATATGCAATGTTTTCTCATGTATAAGGTATGTAAGGGTGAGAATAGAAAAATAGCACCAACTACAATACATACTTGAACCAAAATAGATAACCATTGAGGCTTGAAAAAGCCTCAAAACTACAAAAATAATCATAGCACAGTCTTAAATTAAATCAAACTACATATTCAATTGAATCTAGATCCTCCAAGTTCTCTGCATAGGTATGATTGCCATATTGACTTGACGCCCCCATAGGTTTATACCAATGTCCATAACCTGCAGCAATGAAAGTTGCTGCAAGCGTATCCAGGTGAAGTCCACCCAAGATTGGGCAAGGCATCATCAAATCGATAAAAAACAGGTTTCCTGGATTTTGGTCTTTCCTGTTTCTTATTTAAGTGGGTGCTGGGGGTGCCATCGGTGCAAGTTTACAAAACCTCTTATTTTGACAGGTTTTGTCCTGAACCAGGAAATTTGATCAGTTTTGGCCAGTTCAGGATACAACCAGTTTGAATGACCAGTTTGGACCAGAAACCACAAAATTAATCTCAACTGGTAAATTCTGGTTGTGTTCAGCCAGTTCTGATAGCACTGATAATAACAACCCTGGCACCACATAGTGTTCATTCCATTTGAAAGGACAAACCTTAAAGTAGGCCTCCTGAAAATAAAACATTTGATTTGGCAACTTGTAATATCTTCAAAAATTCAAAGAAGACACTAAATCATAGGGCCAATCTACCACCTATGTTATACTGATTGGAGCATAAATCTAGGCAAGTCCACAAAAGTTCATCCTGCCATAACAAGTCTACATTACATTTGAAAACATAGTGGTATACTGATTCTTGTTGTAATCTGTGACACTATATTTCTAGGGCTCAAGAGTCAAAAATTGAAACATCTCTTAGTAATTCTTATAAACTGTGCAACACAATTAGAAAGATGGCTTTAACTGTCCCTATGTTAAGAAGTAATTAACATTAGGTAGCACAGAAATAGGATTGCAAACAAGTCAGAAAATTTCAATAAATTCAGAAAAATGAATATCTTGCTAAACAAGAACGAAAAATTAATTGTTAAACATACCTTTAGTAACTCTGCCAGAGTCAACATATGGGGTAGTAACAATGCAGGATGTTTTTTTGCTAAATGATGACAGAAACCTGCAGTCATAAATAGATTATTCACATATTTTTAATTCCACACTCCCAGTAATGGATATAATAGCTAAAACTGTCTAATACAAAAGATGTGAAAGTTTCTATTTCATAGAGCAGGATCACTTCAATATTCAATGGTAGACCGTCTAACCCAGTCAAAAAGTGTTTTACAATGCAATGCACATGCCTTAAATAATAGACACAGCAAAATATGTGATTTTCTGATCTAAAACCTTACGTTAAATTATAACACATGACTACAACATATATTTCTTGCATACCATAAGCTGTATTGGATTCCCTTTCAGTTCCTGCACATACAAGCCTCAGAGCATTTTGCAATATTTTGAAGAATGGAAATGCCTGCAACCTCATATCAGATATGTAGGATTAGGAAAGAATATTCTTATCATAAACAATTTAAGAAGAATTCATAAATTATAAAATACTGTTGTGAAAATTTCAAACATGACAAAAGAACATACAAAGTCAATTCAGTAACCTACTAATTAGAAAATTGAAAGTCCGATTTACAAGACATTCTATCTTTTTCACCTCCATTTTAAAAGAAAACTCCGCACCATTAATTATTTTCTTTTTGCTCTAAGGATTGATCTTTCCTCAACCAGTAATGGGCAGCACCATTGGAGGAAGACAACCTTGAGCTCCAATGCTTAAATTGTTGACATAATACCATATTAATGCATAATATATTTGCCTTGTAGTGGTGTAAAATGTGACCAATTAATAAGTCAAAGAATGTAATAAAGTGTTGTGTGTGACCACACTCCAAGCGGGAGTGTCTAAGGAGTGCCCCTAGGACCATGCTCCCTGTTACAACAAAATCTAGCAACTTAGTGCCAAACATCATTAAGCAACCTAGATTGAGTGAAACAATGGGAGTAATACCATTGTCACCTCAGCAACAACTGCCTTTGTTTTAGTGATGGATACAATACTACACAAGTGAGGCTTCCCTAGAAGATCTTAGGAATCAAGTAACCCAAACTGGCTTTAGCTAAATGCCACCTAAGGGTGTGAAATTTCATTGAAATTGCAGCAACTGGAAATTTATTCTTCTAATTGATTAATTATGCAGTTTATTGGTTATAGCAAATAACAAATAAATCACATTGCAATTCTTCACAATGAAACTATGCTGTGGAAAATAAACTGGAATTGTGAAAATAGATGCACACACACAATAAACATGACACCAATATTTTTGGACAATAGTCCCTGAAAACCCTTGAAGAGAAAAATGATGCAGCAGATGAGGCTTTATTTTTATAATTATGCAACAATAAAATCCAAGTACAATATCTAGATGCCAATCTAGCTATCCTCCAACAAAATAATTGTGAGACAATTTATCTCACCCGACAACTGATCCTACTCCAAATCTGGCTCTGTCTGGGCTACTTGAATTGCCCATGCATTAGCCTTTGTGCAAGCCTTGCGCAGGGCCTACTCGGACTGCTTGTGGAGCTGCTCGGAATCTGTTGTTCTACTTGACTTTGCCTCTGGAGATGACTTGCTTGGCCTCTTGGAAATCTTCCCAACTACTAGAACCTGAATCGACCTCCTCTTCAACTAAATCGAACTGCCCCCTGAAGCTTCCGCGTTGCCTCTAAACAACCTCATTAAGGAAATAATAGGGCTCTCTTGTTGTTGACTCTCCGGCATTGGAACACCACTAGAAATCACTATAATTTCTCCCTCTCGCTTTTTCTTTCCTTCTGGCTCAAACTCTGCAACTGGATAGCTCGATCTGCCAAAGAACTCGCTCTCCCTATGTCTCACACTATGCTCAAGTGTGTCTTCTTCATCCCCATTGACACGCTCTTATAATCTCTCGTTGGATCACCAACGACCATGATTAAATCGTTATCAATGGCTAAGATCATGTCAAACTCGATCCATGTGAGTTTCTATAGCTTTCTCAACTTTTCTTAATTAATTACTATTAATTAACCAATTTTCCTAAGACTTCGGAAAAACTTAAATGATGACTAATTAATTTAATTAAAGTGTTTCGCAAGCTTATCTCGCGAAACCTTTTCTGGGTTTTGAAGATCTCGTGTTCCTTAGTCTCTTAGACACAAATCGAGACTAGAACACTTGGCTAATACTATATAAATTAACACTCCCTCTTAGAAAGGAAGGGGTTCTCTCCCACAACATCTTCCCTCGTGTTGCTAATGTCTGGCATCTATAACAACCTATCACTGTCCATCAAGCCACTGCACATACTTTGATTTGAATTTCTCTTTGGGACTGTCACATCGTGCCACTTGTTTAATCACTTCTACATTGGGATTGGCTCCCATAGTTCTATATAATAGAGCTTTGAACTCTCATTTGTATCATACTGTTACTAGATATTGTGCTTGCGGAAGAGTTGGTGCCTTGTACACTTTCAAATAGTATCAATAAAAACTTTGGGGTTTCATTCATGAGGTGTTCCTCCTTTAGGAGTGCGATGAATTGTTGATCAATGGTATAATTCCCTTTACTCATGCTTTGATCTAATTTGTCTCCATATGTTCTTGTAGATTTGTTAATGTAGAGTTATCTTGCATTGACATTTGTTTTAGAAGTATGCTCTAGGTATAGAATGCTCTAGTTGGTTTTAAATAAATTTCTAGAGTTGCCTATAATTGTTTATTGCTAAATCTATTTAAAATTAATTCTTCATTGAAGTTTTATAAACAGAACATCTTGTTGCGATCACAAAATCAAGCATGAGGAGAAGTCTTTGGAGAGATCAACCCACTCTTAATACATTCTTAAATAAGCTCTCATTTGTTCTTTCATTCTTCATAGTCTTATCTTACAAAGTAGTTTCGCAAGAGTTTTGGCACATAGCTTGTACACAAGCCAAGTACTTCTAAATTTAAATCTCTTTTAAAAAACATTGTACTTCATTTATTTCATTTGCTTGAAGATGGCTAAGCAAAGACGAGAGTTTACTCTCACTCTTTAGCCTAGCCTTTTGTAAATTATAATTGTACATGTACATTTTATCTTGTTGATTTTTCACTATACTTAGCTTATTTTGCAATCATTGTTTGGATTGTTTGCTAACTCTTGTGTGGCAAATATTGAGAAGCAATCTCCCACAACATCTAACAAGTGTTTGCAGGATCTTTGGCAAATGTTGGGGGTTCGATTTCCAAGGATGTCGTGAGCCATTTTGAGGCTTGTTTTGGCCAAGTTGAATGTACTAGAGGGCTTTCCATTTTCCTCTCTAAGCTGTGGACATTTGGAGGAAACTTTCACCTTGTTTCCCTTGCATAAGTTTTGTGAAATATTGTAATTACTTTCTCAAGAAAGGAGGTCTAGTGTTCAAGTTTCAAGCAATTATTGTGAAGACTCTCCTTGAAGTTTAGTTGAAGACTTTAAAGGGCCCTCTTCTCATTGTAATATTAATAAAAGATCTAATTTGTTTGTGGGAGCTTGGGATTTCTCCCATGGTATCCTATCTCCCCATTTAGAGGGAGGCTTCTTTTTGGTGGATTGACATTTGCATGGTATAAGCTTTCATACTTCATTCACTCGCATGCTTTTATTTGGAATTAACACAACCTCACTATCACATTCCATTAAGTTAAAATTTGTTGCAATTTCATTTCAGTTTTGCATTCTCTATCTCATTGTTGCTTGAAGCTACAAGCCTACACTTTACTTTGGGTAATTCATCCTTTACATGCAAGCATTTTATATTCTTAACAAACTTTGATTCGTTCTCGTTTACTTTGGTAAATTGTTTCTTGAGCACTTGAATACATGTTTCATTTTTATGCTACATTGTTATCTTGAATATTGGAGCAATTTATTGTCATTGTCTCTTTGAAACAAATTTTACTTTCAAGCAAATTACTTGTATCATTTTAATTCATTGATGAGACACATGCAATACTTGTAAGCTAATTTTATTCCTCCAATTGAAATTATAATTGCAACTTATGGTGAACACTATTTCATTTTCAAGCATTGCAAATCAATCTCTTTGAAGCATTTGCATGAAGCATTATTTTATTTTAGGGAAAAAAACTTGCATGCATTTCATCTAGGCATTTTAATATAGGAAGGCCCCAAGCCTCATTAAAATTTTACCTCCAACATAAGTTGGTTGAAGTAGACATCTTAGGGATCCTTTACTCCTCCATTGACTCCTCACTGTGAGATCCATATCTTTGGGTAAGGGTGAGGTCTGAGGATTGAAGGGTTAAATTGTAATCTTGTTGTAGAGATAATGAATAAAATTAACCAAGAGAATCTTCCATTACATTTACTTTACTTGTCTCTTGATGGTTTGAGTTTTCATGTGCAAAGTCTATTCCAAAAGCAAGTATTATAATCCTTTCAAACAAGTGTTTTTTTTTCATGCTTCAAGTCTAATTGCATATTGATGTCTTGGTTTAGCACTTCTTTTCTTTTACATTTCCAAGTTAATAACTAATTTTTGGGTTTTGGCAAGATACGTTTCACATGTTTTGATTTATAAAGAGTATTAACTCAAAAACATTTTGTACCTTACATATCTTGTGCTAACAATTTTTGTTTACATATTAGGGTTACTTTGCTTTCTCTTTTGAGAGCATTGCATTTTACTTTGAGCAAAAATATCTTTAAATAGTTGAGCAAATCTCTTATAAGGCACTGGTTTTATGGTTTTTGTCATATTTATGATTGGCATTGTGATTTCAAGTTGCTCACTTCATATTTGCTCATAAATCCTTAAAAGTAATCTATTCTCACTATAACACTCTCCTAGAAACTCACATCTTTTAACTTAACTTTTCATTAGGGACCACCCCTCTTAGTGGAACCACCCCCCTTAGTGTGAGAGAGTCGAGATTAGTGTGACAGCCTCTTCTCTGAGTTCCCTGCCACCAACCATACCTTGTGGGGTTGAAGGCTTTTCTCACTAACTTGTAGGTAGGTGTAGGCGGCAGGGTCAACATCTTTGGCGCCATTGCCGGGAACAAGCTTTCTTGTACCTGGGAAATCGACTAACTTTTGATTTTTGCATGTTAGATTTTAGAGTTAGATTCCTGTTCAAATGGAAACTCCACTTATTTCATTTTTTGCAAGGATTTCTGCTTGAAGCTTGCTTCTTGTAGATTTCTTGCTAATCTTGGACATGAGCCTCTCTCTAGTATCCATTTTCTCTTTCAAGGTCAAGTGAGCATAACATCATGAATGATTTATTCGTCCCTTGTGATTTTACTAACATTTCAGGCTATCCGAATTTCATTTCGGATGAAACCACTGAGGCTATTGACGAATTGCCTAGTTTTCTAGGTAACAATGCCATCACCTTAGGAATTTCCACCTTTGTGTGAGAAAATGGTGCCATGATATTAACCATGAGGACGTTAAAATGAGACTTTTCATCTTTTCATTAGATGGTGATGCTATGGATTGGTTCATAGACTTACCTGCTAACAATTTTGATTCTCTAGAATCAATCATTGATGCCTTTGAAGAAAAATATGGAGATGAAAAAAAGATCAAAACTCAAGTAAATGAGAATGATAAGGATCTCATCAAGGGATTGACTCGAATGATTAAGGATATGCAGCTCAACCAAGCTCAACTCATTAAGACCATGGATGAAAATCATGCACAAGCAAGTAAATCATTCTAATGAGATGACCTCTATTCAGAATAGGTTGCTCGCCATGGAAGGAAAACAAGTAAAATTAATCAACACCATGGAAACAAATCATGCCAAGGAAATAAGTGCTATGAAGGCTAACCAGATCACTTTTCAGAATAAGCTGGAGGAAATGGAAAGATTACAGGTACAAAAATTCTAGCTTAGGACAAATGACGGGTGGGAAAAGAACAAAGAAACAAATCATAAGCCTCCCGATCCACTGAAGCAATCTCCATTTCATTATGAGGAGGTCATTTACTCCATTGAAAAATGGCTAATTGATGGAGACTTGGATAGCAAGGAAACTGAGGGTAATTGCGTTTATACTTATGAGATTGATCCATCACCCATGTCAAAGCACAAGAAAAATGGACAAAGGGAGATCAAAGAAGTCTTGGATACATCAAATTTTCCATTAGAGCATCTTCAAGATCGGGCAGAAAGGTCTACTTTGATCACCTCAACATCAACATCACAATCTATTAAGAAAAAAACAAAAAAGCGAAAAGGATTTTGTAAATCTGATGGCCATGTACAACACAGTGTTGGGACTGATCAAAGTCCTCAAATATTCAAAATTGGACAGGGCACATCAGAAAAGCAACCCATGGATCTGCCTAAAAGTAAGCATGTTCTCAGCATGAACTTCATTGAGCACATTTGATATTATGGGGCATCTTTTTGTATCATATTTCTAACCTTATCCCTTGTAATTTTTTTTTATATAGTTTTATTTTGTGAATAAATTGTCATTTATGCTCTGAGAATAAATTTTCATTTCTTCATTTTTGTACTTGATTTCATTTCATGATATTTAGAATGGATACTATTAATATGTCTTTTCTCAATGGATGCAGATTCCAGGTTCTTGTATACTATCACATTGTATCTAGCGTGCCTCTCCATATGGAGCCAAATGTTGACGATTGGAGTGGCACCTTATGATTATGTGAAAGACTCCATGCCCTAGGATGATACAGAGGACACTTGTACCATCAGATATCATCAGTCAACAGAGTCTTTTAAACTCTACTTCTATTTTCTCATCATCCTTCTTGTACCAAGAATCCACACCCTGTGGGGAACTGTAATAAGTGATACTAGTAATGATCAGTTTTGAGTGATGTTGGGACTCGATCAGCAAACGAGTACACCTTGGAGTGTTTTTTTATCTAGTTAATTATCCATTCTTTTTCAGAGGCAGATAATTTTTTGAGTTTTTTCACTCATTTTTTACCCCAAAGTCGGAGTGACAATTTAAAGGTTGAACCCCTAACACATCTTATTGTCTAGAGTCGATGTATATTACCATACTAGATCACACAAAAAAATTCGTGGAATTTGGTTAAGTCTAGGTAGCCATTTTTTAAACTTTTAGATTTTCCACACTACAGAAATGATAATAAAATTGTATTTGTAATGTGATAAGTGATGTCTACAGAAGTTGTATGGAGTATGAGTAATGAAATTTGCACCTCTCACCCTCAACTTTCTACTATGACACACTTTGAGGGGTTAAAAATGTGTTTTGAACCCTCAAAACCTACTTTTTCTAAGTTTAGTGGGAAATCTAGCAATTAATTAAGCAAAAAATTAAAAAAATTGAGAAAATTAAATATCCACACATGCTAAATGTTGTGGAAATGAGGTGGAAAATTATGGGGGAGTTAAAGTGAAGTCCCAAGGTGATGTGAACTCCTAAAATCAAAGAAAGAACATATGCTCAAATAAAATCGAATTCCTGGCATTAAATGAGAAAGTTGCTTACTTGGAAATTCGAATTTGTGAAGTTAATGCACATTTGGGAGGATTTGGGAGAATATTTGGTGGAGATTTTTGTGGGAAATTGTTTCCACATGGTTATCACCCATATACACTTGTCATTACATCATAAAATTTGAATTTGGCACATAAGGAAGAAGAAAATGATGTCAACTTGCCAAAATTCGATTTTTACACTTGGCATTGGACCTCTATTCAACAAATTCGATTTTCTCTTTGGGATTGTCACCTCATGTCACTTGTTTAATCACTTCTACATTGGGATTGGCTACCATAGTTCTATAAAATAGAGCCTTGAACTCTCATTTGTATCATATTGTTACTAGCTATTGTGCTTGCGGAAGCGTTGGTGCCTTGTACACTTTCAAAAATATCAATAAAGACTTTGGGGTTTCATTCATGAGGTGTTCCTCCTTTGGGAATGTGAAGAATTGTTGATCACTGGTATAATTCATTTTACTCATGCTTTGATCTAATTTGTTTCCATATGCTCTTGTAGATTTGTTAATGTAGAGTTATCTTGCATTGACATTTGATATAGAAGTATGCTCTAGATATAGAATGCTCTAGTTGGTTTTAAATAAATCTCTAGAGTTTCTTATCATTGTTTATTGCTAAATCTATATGGAACTAATTCTTGATTGAAGTTTTGTAGACGGAACATCTTGTTGGGATCACAAAATCAAGCGTGAGAGAAAGTCTTCAGAAAGACCAACCCACTCTTGATACATTCTTAAAAGAGCTCTCATTTGTTCTTTGATCCTTCATAGTCTTATCTTACAAAGTGGTTTTGCAGGGGTTTTGGCACATAGCTTGTACACAAGTTAAGCACTTGTAAATTTAAATCTCTTTTAAAAAACATTGTAATTCATTTCTTTCATTTGCTTGAAGATGGTTGAGCAAAGACAAGAGTTTACTGTGACTCTTTAGCTTAGCCTTTTGTAAATTATAATTGTACATATACATTTTATCTTGTTGATTTTTTCACTAATACTTAACTTATTTTGCAGTCATTGTTTGGATTGTTAGCTAACTCTTGTGTGGCAGATTTTGAAAAACGACCTCCCGCAACATCTAACAAGTGTCTACAGGACCTTTGGCAAATGTTAGGGGTTCGATTTTCAAGGATGTCGTGAGCCCTTTTGAAGCTTATTTTGGCCAAGTTGAGTTCACTAGAGGGCTGCCCATTTTCCTCTCTAAGTCATGGGCATCTGGAGGAAACTCACACCTTGTTTCCCTTGCATAAGTTATGTGAGATCTTGTTACTACTTTCTCAAGAAAGGAGGTCTAGTGTCCAAGTGTCAAGCAATTATTGTGAGGACTCTCCTTGAAGTTTAGTTGAGGACTTTGAAGGGCCCTCTTCTCATTGTAATATTAAGAAAAAATCTAATTTGCTTGTGGGAACTTGGGATTTCTCCAATGGTATCCTATCTCCCCATTTATAGGAAGGCTTCTCTTGGGTGGATTGACATTTGCATGGTTTAAACTTTCACATTTCATTCACTTACATGCATGCTTTAATTGGGAATTAACACAACCTCACTATCACATTTCATTTTTACATTAAAGTTTGTTACAATTTCATTTTAGCTTTGCATTTTCTATCTCATTATTGCTTGGACCTA
The DNA here is from genome assembly GCA_000404065.3 of Pinus taeda. Taxonomy (NCBI): domain Eukaryota; kingdom Viridiplantae; phylum Streptophyta; class Pinopsida; order Pinales; family Pinaceae; genus Pinus; species Pinus taeda. The sequence continues at coordinate 434,350 of APFE030432027.1, read as the reverse complement.
CAAACTTACACTTTATTTTGGGCGATTCATCATTTACATGCAAGCATTTTATACTCTTAACAAACTTTGATTCGTTACCATTTACCTTGGTAAATTGTTTCATGAGCACTTGAATACATGCTTCATTTTTATGCTACAGTGTTATCTTGAATATAGGAGCAACTTAATGTTATTGTCTATTTGAAACAAATTTTATTTTCAAGCAAATTACTTGTATCATTTTAATTCATTGATGAAACACATGCAACACTTTTAAGCTAATTTTATTCCTCCAATTGAAGTTATAATTGCAACTTATGTTGAACACTATTTTATTTTCAGGCATTGCAAATCAATCTCTTTGAAACATTTACATATAGCATTATTTTAATTTGGGGAATTAACACAATTTGCATTTCATCTAAGCATTTTAGTATAGGAAGGTCTCAAGCCTCATTAAAATTTTACCTCCAACATAAGTTGGTTGAAGTAGACATCTTAGGGATTCTCTACTCTATTGACCCCTCACTGCGAGATCCATATCTTTGGGCGAGTGTGAGGTCTGAAAATTGAAGAGTTAAATTGTAATCTTGTTGTAAAGATAATTAATAAAATTAATCAAAAGCACTTTCCATTACATTTACTTTACTTGTCTCTTGATAGTTTGAGTTTTCATATGCAAAGTTTATTCCAAAAGCAAATATTGTAATTATTTCAAACAAGTGCTTTCTTTTCATGCTTCAAATCTAATTGCATATTGATGTCTTGGTTTAGTACTTCATTTATTTTACATTTCCAAGTTAATTACTAATTTTTGGATTTTGGCAAGATATGTTTCACATGTTTTGATTTATGAAGAGTATTATTTCAAAAACATTTTGTATCTTACATATCTTGTGCTAAAAAATTTTGTTTTTTAAAAGATATTTAAATTTAGAAGTGCTTGGCTTGTGTACAAGCTATGTGCCAAAATCCCTGCAAAACCACTTTGTAAGATAAGACTATGAAGGATCAAAGAACAAATGAGAGCTCCTTTAAGAATGTATCAAGAGTGGGTTGATCTCTCCACAGACTTCCACTCACGCTTGATTTTATGATCCCAACAAGATATATTTTGCTATTGTGCTTGCGGAAGAGTTGGTGTCTTGTACACTTTCAAAAATATCAATAAAGACTTTAGGGTTTCATTCATGAAGTGTTCCTCCTTCGGGAGTGTGATGAATTGTTGATCATTGGTATAATTCTCTTTATTCATGCTTTGATCTAATTTGTCTCCATATGCTCTTGTAGATTTGTTAATGTAGAGCTATCTTGCATTGACATTTGATTTAGAAGCATGCTCTAGGTACAGAATGCTCTAGTTGGTTTTAAATAAATTTCTAGAGTTTCTTATCATTGTTTATTGCTAAATTTATTTAGAATTAATTTTTTATTGAAGTTTTATAGATGGAACATCTTGTTGGGATCACAAAACCAAGCGTGAGGGGAAGTCTTTGGAGAGACCAACCCACGCTTGATACATTCTTAAAGGAGCTCTCATTTGTTCTTTGACACTTCATAGTCTTATCTTACAAAGTAGTTTTGTAGGGGTTTTGGCACATAGCTTGTACACAAGCCAAGCACTTATAAATTTAAATCTCTTTTAAAAAACATTGTACTTTATTTATTTCATTTACTTGAAGATGGCTAAACAAAGACCAGAGTTTGTTCTCACTCTTCAGCTTAGCCTTTTGCAAATTATAACTGTACATATACATTTTATCTTGTTGACTTTTCACTAATACTTAATTTATTTTGTAATCATTGTTTGGATTGTTAGCTATCTCTTGTGTGGCAAATATTGAGAAGCAATCTCCCACAACATCTAACAAGTGTTTGCAGGATCTTTAGCAAATGTTGGGGTTCAATTTCCAAAGATGTCGTGAGCCCTTTTGAGACTTATTTTGGCCAAATTGAGTGCACTAGAGGGCTATCCATTTTCCTTTCTAAGTTGTGGGCATTTGGAGGAAACTTTCACCTTGTTTCCATTGCATAAGTTCTGTGAAATCTTGTCATTACTTTCTCAAGAAAAGAGGTCTAGTGTCCAAGTTTCAAGCAATTATTGTGAAGACTCTCCTTGAAGTTTAGTTGAGGACTTTGAAGGGCCCTCTTCTCATTGTAATATTAACAAAAAAATATAGTTTGTTTGTGGGAGCTTGGGATTTTTCCCATGGTATCCTATCTCCCCATTTAGAGGAAGGTTTCTTCTTGGTGGATTGACATTTGCATGGTATAAGCTTTCATACTTATTCACTTACATGCATGTTTTTATTTGGAATTAACACAACTTCACTATCACATTTCATTAAGTTAAAGTTTGTTACAATTTCATTTGAGTTTTGCATTCTCCATCTCATTGTTGCTTGAAGCTACAAGCTTACACTTTACTTTGGGCAATTCATCTTTTACATGCAAGCATTTTATATTCTTAACAAACTTTGATTCGTTTCCATTTACCTTGGTAAATTGTTTCATGAGCACTTGAATACATGCTTCATTTTATGCTACATTGTTATCTTGAATATTGGAGCAATTTATTGTCATTGTCCATTTGAAACAAATTTTACTTTCAAGCAAATTACTTGTATCATTTTAATTCATTGATGAGACACATGCAATACTTGTAAGTTAATTTTATTCTTCCAATTGAAGTTATAATTGCAACTTATGGTGAACACTATTTCATTTTCAAGCATTGAAAATCAATCTCTTTGAAGCATTTGCATGTAGCATTATTTTATTTTGGGGCAAAAACTTGCATGCATTTCATCTAGGCATTTTAGTATAGGAAGGCCCCAAACCTCATTAAAATTTTACCTTCAACATAAGTTTGTTGAAGTAGACATCTTAAGGATCTTTTACTCCTCTATTGACTCCTCACTATGAGATCCATATATTTGGGTGAGGGTGAGGTCTAAGCATTGAAGAATAAAATTGTAATCTTGTTGTAGAAATAATTAATAAAATTAGCCAAGAGCACTTTCCATGACATTTATTTTACTTGTCTCTTGATGGTTTGAGTTTTCATATGCAAAGTCTGTTCCAAAAGCAAGTATTGTAATCATTTCAAACAAGTGCTTTTTTTCATGCTTCAAATCTAATTGCATATTGATGTTTTGGTTTAACACTTGCTTTCTTTTTCATTTGTAACTTTGCCTTAGCATTAATTAATAAAATAAACCAAGAACTCATTCCATCATATTTGCTTTGTTTGCAAAGTTCTTAAATTTCTTGCTATCTTGATGGTTTAAAGTCTCACATGCAAATCTTATTTCAAGAGGCACTTTGGATGCAAGCATTTTAATTCATTTTAATTTTGCAACAAGTTTAATTTTTCTTGTACTTGAAAAAGACTCATCTTGTGGTTTAATTATTGTCATAAATGGTTGATTTCACTTTCAAGTACTATTATTTTGGGTTGCAAACTTAATTGCATGTTGTCATCTTGGCCTAACATTTGAGTTACTTTTGTATTCTTTTGAGCAAGATAGTTTCCATGCTTTGATTTGTAGACTTATTCATCTTGAAAGCATTTATAATATGTGCTACCAATTTATTGTTTCACTTTTCAAGATTGTTTTGGCTTTCCATTTGAAAGCATTTCACTTCATTCTAAGCAAATTTAATTTCATTTCTTAAAAAAGCAATACTTTGAAAGCACTGGTTGTTTATGTATTTCATGCTTATCTTATGTGTTTATGGTTATTGCTCATATCAGTTTTGCTTATAAATCTTAAACAAATAATCTATTTAACTCTAACAATTCTCCTTGAAACTCACATTTTTGTAGGAATTTATAGGGTAATGTCCTCAGACAGAACACCAAAGGACACCGCTCACAAACAGATCACAGATCAATACACCAGTATTCTTGAAGTGGTTAAAACCCTCAAAGAGGCAAACAATCCACGGCCTAAGCCAATATGGCCACTTCAGGCAATTTATTAATAAAAGAATGAAAATTTACATAAACTTCTCTCATGAACGTTACTCTACAAATGACCCTCCATGCTCTTTAAATAGAGATTGTGGACCAATCGGGTGTGAAGCCACGAATCAAATGTCGGTAATACTGAGGAAAAAATGAACCGTCAGATCACTACATACCGTAACCTCGGATTGTAAGTTACAAAAGTACATAGTAAAGAAACACACTTTACTTAACTCTACACTAGAACAAGTTATACTTAACTACTTCTTATGTGTCGGAATATCCTAAAATCCCCCCTTAAGAACAACTTGGGATAGGATTGAAGGATGTACAAATATGACACAATAGGAGAAGGAATGAGGCATTAGAGCTTATCCCCCCTTAGTGACAGCTTTCTAAACTCCAACCGTAAATCGAAGTTTAGTAAACTTCGCCTCTATGAGAGCCTTTGTAAAGATGTATACAACTTGATCATCTGTTGAACAATATTGCACTTCAAAAACATGGTCATGAATGAGCTTTCTGATGAAGTGCATGTG
>APFE030432027.1:415342-428711 GCA_000404065.3 Pinus taeda | reverse complement strand
TGCTCTAGTTGGTTTTAAATAAATTTCTAGAGTTTCTTATCATTGTTTATTGCTAAATTTATTTAGAATTAATTTTTTATTGAAGTTTTATAGATGGAACATCTTGTTGGGATCACAAAACCAAGCGTGAGGGGAAGTCTTTGGAGAGACCAACCCACGCTTGATACATTCTTAAAGGAGCTCTCATTTGTTCTTTGACACTTCATAGTCTTATCTTACAAAGTAGTTTTGTAGGGGTTTTGGCACATAGCTTGTACACAAGCCAAGCACTTATAAATTTAAATCTCTTTTAAAAAACATTGTACTTTATTTATTTCATTTACTTGAAGATGGCTAAACAAAGACCAGAGTTTGTTCTCACTCTTCAGCTTAGCCTTTTGCAAATTATAACTGTACATATACATTTTATCTTGTTGACTTTTCACTAATACTTAATTTATTTTGTAATCATTGTTTGGATTGTTAGCTATCTCTTGTGTGGCAAATATTGAGAAGCAATCTCCCACAACATCTAACAAGTGTTTGCAGGATCTTTAGCAAATGTTGGGGTTCAATTTCCAAAGATGTCGTGAGCCCTTTTGAGACTTATTTTGGCCAAATTGAGTGCACTAGAGGGCTATCCATTTTCCTTTCTAAGTTGTGGGCATTTGGAGGAAACTTTCACCTTGTTTCCATTGCATAAGTTCTGTGAAATCTTGTCATTACTTTCTCAAGAAAAGAGGTCTAGTGTCCAAGTTTCAAGCAATTATTGTGAAGACTCTCCTTGAAGTTTAGTTGAGGACTTTGAAGGGCCCTCTTCTCATTGTAATATTAACAAAAAAATATAGTTTGTTTGTGGGAGCTTGGGATTTTTCCCATGGTATCCTATCTCCCCATTTAGAGGAAGGTTTCTTCTTGGTGGATTGACATTTGCATGGTATAAGCTTTCATACTTATTCACTTACATGCATGTTTTTATTTGGAATTAACACAACTTCACTATCACATTTCATTAAGTTAAAGTTTGTTACAATTTCATTTGAGTTTTGCATTCTCCATCTCATTGTTGCTTGAAGCTACAAGCTTACACTTTACTTTGGGCAATTCATCTTTTACATGCAAGCATTTTATATTCTTAACAAACTTTGATTCGTTTCCATTTACCTTGGTAAATTGTTTCATGAGCACTTGAATACATGCTTCATTTTATGCTACATTGTTATCTTGAATATTGGAGCAATTTATTGTCATTGTCCATTTGAAACAAATTTTACTTTCAAGCAAATTACTTGTATCATTTTAATTCATTGATGAGACACATGCAATACTTGTAAGTTAATTTTATTCTTCCAATTGAAGTTATAATTGCAACTTATGGTGAACACTATTTCATTTTCAAGCATTGAAAATCAATCTCTTTGAAGCATTTGCATGTAGCATTATTTTATTTTGGGGCAAAAACTTGCATGCATTTCATCTAGGCATTTTAGTATAGGAAGGCCCCAAACCTCATTAAAATTTTACCTTCAACATAAGTTTGTTGAAGTAGACATCTTAAGGATCTTTTACTCCTCTATTGACTCCTCACTATGAGATCCATATATTTGGGTGAGGGTGAGGTCTAAGCATTGAAGAATAAAATTGTAATCTTGTTGTAGAAATAATTAATAAAATTAGCCAAGAGCACTTTCCATGACATTTATTTTACTTGTCTCTTGATGGTTTGAGTTTTCATATGCAAAGTCTGTTCCAAAAGCAAGTATTGTAATCATTTCAAACAAGTGCTTTTTTTCATGCTTCAAATCTAATTGCATATTGATGTTTTGGTTTAACACTTGCTTTCTTTTTCATTTGTAACTTTGCCTTAGCATTAATTAATAAAATAAACCAAGAACTCATTCCATCATATTTGCTTTGTTTGCAAAGTTCTTAAATTTCTTGCTATCTTGATGGTTTAAAGTCTCACATGCAAATCTTATTTCAAGAGGCACTTTGGATGCAAGCATTTTAATTCATTTTAATTTTGCAACAAGTTTAATTTTTCTTGTACTTGAAAAAGACTCATCTTGTGGTTTAATTATTGTCATAAATGGTTGATTTCACTTTCAAGTACTATTATTTTGGGTTGCAAACTTAATTGCATGTTGTCATCTTGGCCTAACATTTGAGTTACTTTTGTATTCTTTTGAGCAAGATAGTTTCCATGCTTTGATTTGTAGACTTATTCATCTTGAAAGCATTTATAATATGTGCTACCAATTTATTGTTTCACTTTTCAAGATTGTTTTGGCTTTCCATTTGAAAGCATTTCACTTCATTCTAAGCAAATTTAATTTCATTTCTTAAAAAAGCAATACTTTGAAAGCACTGGTTGTTTATGTATTTCATGCTTATCTTATGTGTTTATGGTTATTGCTCATATCAGTTTTGCTTATAAATCTTAAACAAATAATCTATTTAACTCTAACAATTCTCCTTGAAACTCACATTTTTGTAGGAATTTATAGGGTAATGTCCTCAGACAGAACACCAAAGGACACCGCTCACAAACAGATCACAGATCAATACACCAGTATTCTTGAAGTGGTTAAAACCCTCAAAGAGGCAAACAATCCACGGCCTAAGCCAATATGGCCACTTCAGGCAATTTATTAATAAAAGAATGAAAATTTACATAAACTTCTCTCATGAACGTTACTCTACAAATGACCCTCCATGCTCTTTAAATAGAGATTGTGGACCAATCGGGTGTGAAGCCACGAATCAAATGTCGGTAATACTGAGGAAAAAATGAACCGTCAGATCACTACATACCGTAACCTCGGATTGTAAGTTACAAAAGTACATAGTAAAGAAACACACTTTACTTAACTCTACACTAGAACAAGTTATACTTAACTACTTCTTATGTGTCGGAATATCCTAAAATCCCCCCTTAAGAACAACTTGGGATAGGATTGAAGGATGTACAAATATGACACAATAGGAGAAGGAATGAGGCATTAGAGCTTATCCCCCCTTAGTGACAGCTTTCTAAACTCCAACCGTAAATCGAAGTTTAGTAAACTTCGCCTCTATGAGAGCCTTTGTAAAGATGTATACAACTTGATCATCTGTTGAACAATATTGCACTTCAAAAACATGGTCATGAATGAGCTTTCTGATGAAGTGCATGTGCAGTTCAATCTATTTGTTGCATTGATGTTGGACTGGATCTTTGCATAATTGAATGGCACTTTGATTATCACACCAAAGTGTAGTCGGATGCTGCTACTGAAAGCCAAACTCTGGTAAGATCTTACGAAGCCACAAGGCTCCCTTACTAGTTTCTACGGCACCACGATACTCTGCTTCTACTGGAGAAAGAGAAATGGCACTTTGTTTCTTGCAAGCCCATGTAATAGGTCCTGAACCAAGAGTGAACACATAACCTGCAATAGACTTTCGATGATCAGGGTCACTAGCCCAATCGGAATCAGTGAAACCAACCAATAGAGGAGATGTTTTTGCACTGTAATGAATCCCAAACTGAACTGTACCTCGAACATAACGAAGTATTCTTTTACTTTCTTTCCAATGACTTTTATGTGCGTTTTGCATAAACTGAGCAATAAGGCCAACAGCAAAGGAAAGGTCAGGACGAGTATGGGTCAAATACAGAAATTTTCCTACAAGTTGACGGTATAAGGTAGCATCAACTTCACGGGAAGTACAAGTGACTGAAAGCTTGGCTCCAGACTGAAAGGGAGAAGGGGTTGGCTTACAGTCTTCCATGTGAAAATGGCGTAGAAAATCACAGGCATACTTGGACTGGGAAAGGGAAATACCTTCTTTGGATTGCAAGACTTGAAGACCAAGAAAATAATGCCAAGTGTCCTACGTCTATCATTTCAAACTTCTTTTTAAGACTGGACTTCACGTGGTTTATAAGGTTGGGATCACTACCAGTAAGGATAAGATCATCAACATAAAGAATGAGAATGATAAGTGACTTGCCACTTTCTTGGTGTAGACAGTATTGTCAGAATGATACCTAGAAAAACCAATTTCTAAAAGAAAGCTATCCATTTTGGCATACCAAGCCCAAAGGGGCTTGCTTGAGACCATAAAGGGATTTCTTAAGCCGACATACAAGGCTGGACTCTGTTTGTATCCAGTAGGTTGTTCCATATAGATTTCTTCATGCAAGTCCCTATGTAAGAACGCAGATTTAACATCCATCTGATGGACTTCCCATTTGTAAGAGGCAGCAAGGGAAAGAACAAGGCGGATAGAGTTCATTTTAGCAACAAGGGAGAAGGTTTCAGTATAGTCAATGCCTTCAACTTGTGAAAAACCCTTAGCAACAAGACAAGCTTTATGTTTATCAACCTTTCCATCTGGTCCATACTTGGTTCTGTAAACCCATTTGCATCTAACAAGTTTTCATCCCTTTAGTAGAGGAACAAGATCCCATGTATCATTTGCCAATAATGAACGATATTCTTCATTCATAGCTGCATCCCAATCTGGATGGCCTGAAGCTTCTGCAAAGGTGTCAGAATCATAATTCGTTGAAGCTTGAGCCAGTAAAGAAGAGGCTCTATCGAACTGAGAATGTGTACGTTGTTGATCTATAGGATCACTGGCAACAACACATGCTGCATCCCGAGTAGCACAGACGCATTTTGGAAGTTGAGGAGCTGAAGGAGGATCCTGAGAAGGTGGGGGAGGATTGTCATCCTTGTTATCATCATCTGAAGAAGAAATATTTTCAGAAGTAGAAGGGATAGAGAGAGGTGGCACATCCGCCGAACTAGGCTTGTAGACCGATATATTTTCAGCAAACTTTACATCTCTTCTAATGATAACATTTTTGGACTTAAGTGGAATAAGTCTATATCCTTTGACATCTTCAGAATATCCAAGAAAAATACGTTTTTCACTCTTAGGTTCTAAAGCTTTATGTTTCTCATCTGGTATATTGGCCTATCCTGCACTTCCAAAAACACGAAAGTGACTTACATCTGGTTTAATTGAGCTCCATGCTTCTTTTGGAGTGATATTATTTAAAACCTTAATAGGAGTGTGATTTACTATGTAATTTGCATAGTTACTTGCTTTTGCCCAAAAATTAAGACTAAGTCCTTGAGATTGAATCATTGAAGCATACAATTAGCCATTTCCTTTAAGGTGCGATTCTTCCTTTCAGCTACACCATTTTGTTGTGGAGTATATGGAACAATATGTTGCATTTGAATTCCATTCTCAGTGCAAAAGTTGATGAGTCGTTTTTAACATATTCTCCGCCATTATCAGATCTTAGCTTAAGAATTTGATGTCCAGATTGTTTTTCAACAAAGGCCTTAAAGGCCAAGAATTTGTTAAATACTTCACTCTTGAGTTTTAAGAAATATACCCAAGTGAGTCTGGAGAAATCATCAATGAAAGTTAAGAAATATTTGTAGCCAGAGAAGGAAACAACTGGAAGTGGACCACATGAATCACTATGCACAAGCTGTAGAGGGGCCAAGGCGTGCCAAGAGGCACGTTTTTCAAAACTGTCCCGATGATGTTTTCTGAGTACACATCCGGAACAAACACCATCTCTGCAAGATACCATTGGAAAACCTGTCACCATATTTTCTTTACATAGATTCTGAAGGGAGCGATAGTTTAAGTGACCAAATCGCTCATGCCAAAGTTTGCTCACTTCATCATTATGACCAACAAATACCGAGGGAAGATTTGATGACCCAAAGTTGTGAAACTTATACAACCTTGTAGAATCATCAGCAATGTCAGTAGCTAAAATCTGTCTAGGATCTCTTAAGTCCTTAATTACAACATCGTGAGGTGAAAATTCAATGATTTTACCTTCACCTGAATGAGTTATCTGATATACAGATAGAAGGTTGCAGGATAAGGTTGGAACACATAATACATTATTAAATTAACCATTGTCTATCTGAACAGTTCCAGTCGCCACAACACTAAGAGATCTATCATCACCAACATATATATTTTTGGTGTTACAATCATTTCAAGAAGAAAACATGGCTTTGTTTTTTGCCATGTGATAAGAAGGTCCAGAATCAATGAACCACTCATGAGAATGAGAAAAAGAAGATACATTTAGTGGATAACCAGACCGAGATGATTGACAACCACATGCAGAAAGTATTATTCCTGAAGATGAAGTTGAAGTTGAAGAGTGCTCCAAATGGATGTTATGCTTCTTCATTGTTGCTTCCAAGGCTTCCATCTTCTTAAAGCATTTGGATTCTAAGTGGTCATCTCAATTACAAAAGTGGCAATGTCTATTAGTCTTCTTCCCTTTGTTTTTATTTGCCTTATCATTTTGTTGAAATGATTTTTCATTTTGAGACTGAAATTGCTTAAGACCCTTGTTTAGTTTATGACCATTCTTTTTAGGATATTGCTTCTTAGGATTCTTTGAATTTGGTTGATGTTGGGCGGCTAAGGCTTTCTTAGAAGAGTTTCCAAGATTGAGAAGACCAAGATATAAGAGTTTTTCTTGTTCTCTTATTAAAGAATCACAAAAGGCATCAAAAGAGGGGAACTTGTAATCTTGTCCTTGAGAAATAAAGGCTTCTCTAATACAATGGAAGGTGGAAACAAACACAGAGTAGGCTGGTCCCAACTTAGTAAGAATGGAATAGATAAGGCTACCATCTTCTTTCTTAACCTTAACACCTTCCAAGAGAAGTCTATGGGTCTTGAACTTGGACAAAAAATCTTCAATGGACGAAAAATGATTAGAGTCCAATGTAAGCAACTCATTTTCGAATTGATGGGCTCTAATTTCATTTTTAATTCCAAAAACTTTAGTGAGCTATTTCATTGCTTCATTAAGAGTATCAAGTTCTGTGATATGGAATCTAAGGTCTGGAAAAATAGACATCCCTATCAACCCACGTGCTTGATCTTGCCTATTTTCCAATTTGGCTACCTTATCTTCATCTTGAGGTTTGGTTTTTTGGCCTGAGGCTATTCTGTAAAGACCTTTACTTCTAAATAAATCCACAATGTAGGACCAGCATTGGAAGTAGTTGGTGTTGTCAAGAATAACTTGGCATGGACTTTCCATTTTAACAGAAACTGAAGCTGTAGATGCTGAAACTAAGTGTTCCAATGGAAAGATCTCGAAAGCTTAGACTGATTCAAAAAAAACGGCTCTGAAAATGGCTTCCAGATGAAGAAGTTATGGCTTTTTTAAGAAAAGTTGTTGAAGATGCCGACGCAGTGTGTGAATGTGAGGAAATGAACGATAATATTATATTTAAAAAAAAATCTCCCCCCTTTCCAAACATAAATCTAATCAGCTCACTTTAAAAAAAAAAAATATGTGACTCACTTGTATAAATAAGTGAAAGTCACTTTTACAATGGTACTTTATGAGCTACCCACTAAATTGTAACTTAAATAAAAGATAAAGAGACTTTAGAATTATAAGTGACTCACTTTTTATAATGGGTGAGAACACTTTTACATAAAGTGACTTTAAAACATAAGCTACATGTGCTTTTTGAAAAAGTAAATCAACAAAAAGAAAGACTTGAACCCAAGACCTCTATTCTCGTAAAATAACTTTGGACCAAGTCAGCTAGTTTAAAAAGTTAGTAATTTTTGGAAAAGAGAAAGGGGTTTTTTTTAGTCATTGAAGCTTTGGGATGCGTGCTTACTTGAGAAAGCTCTTTTTTTCCCTACAAAACAAAAAACACAAAACCCAATGCGGACCTACAAAAAAAACAAACCTTATGGCTTGAAGTTAGCTTTAGCAGGAAACTAAATATTTTCCTCAATGTTTCTGATTTTCCGAGATCACACGAAGGCGCGGCGGAAAAGAGCATACGCATGAGAAAAATCCTTCCTTTCTGTTTTTGATTTGTCCAGATTGCACAGAGGCGTGGGGCAAAGAGCATACGCAGAAATGAAAGGTATAGATCCGGTAATAAACAACAGAGAACTAAATAAACCAAAATAAACAGAGAGAAAATAACTAAAACTGCAAATAAACATTGTATACCTCCAGATCTTAAAAATGACGTAGCTAGGGCTACCAGAAATCTTTTTGCGTCAAACGAAAGGGGTTCCTCACTGGAACAGATGCTCCTAACACAATAAAGGAGTCCCCTCGGCCCAAAAGCAGTCAGAAACAGTAGATCTAGGAAACAACAGTCGAACGCAGTTCTACCGACTTCAAATTTGGATCACGAACGGATGCAGCCCTCAAACAGCTCTGATACCATGTAGGAATTTACAGGGTAAGTTCCTCATACAGAACACCAAAGGACACCCTCATAAACAGATCACAGATCAATACACTAGTGTTTTTGATGTGGTTAAAACCCTCAAAGAGGGAAATAGTCCACAGCTTGAGCCAACACGGCCACTTCAGGCAATTTATTAATAAAAGAATGAAAATTTCCATAAGCTTCTCTCATGAAAGGTTACCCTACAAATGACCCTCCATGCTCTTTAAATAGAGATCATGGATCAATTAGGTGTTAAGCCACGAATCAACTGTTGCTCGTAACGAGAAGAGAATGAACCGTCGGATCACTACATATCGTGACCGTCAGATTGTAAGTTACAAAAGTACATAGTAAAAAAACACACTTTACCTGACTCTACACTAGACCAAGTTATACTTAACTATTTCCTATGTGTCGTAATGTCCTAACAATTTTAACTTAACTTTTCATTAGGGATCACACCCCTTAGCTAACCTAGGAGATAGCTTACACGAAGAGAGTCGGGATTAGTGTGACAACCTCTTCTTTGAATTCCCTGCCACCTACCACACCTTGTGGGGTTGAAGGTTTTTCTCACTAACTTATAGGAAGGTGTAGGCAGCAGGGTCAACACTAACAACTGGCCTACAATATATGTTGTCAATGATGGTAGTAAGATGTTTGTGATGGTCGATTCCTAGAGAATGTCTTAGTAATTAAAAGTGGTTGGAATAAAATTGTAAGCCTAAGGTATTGATCCTTGACTGATGGAACAACACACCAAGCAAGTCAAAAGAGGACAGGCACATTGAACTATCAGTCGAGGGATGAAGGAGAAGGCAGTGGAAGAGTCGAGAATCTTCGAGAAAAATCAATGACACAAAAAATGTATCCTATCCGAAGAGATGGACCTTATTAAACATACCTTACTTTATAATGACAATTATAATGTGGAGAAAAGATGTGAATATCACTACTGTTATAATTTAAGTGGTATTTTGAGAATGTAAAAAGAGTATTATATGTTGAAGTGAAAGGAGTTAGTGTTATAATTTAGTGGTATTAAAAAGGTTTCGACACATTCCACCTGTGTGTATAAATAGACTTTCCTCAAAATCACTTGTATAATGACCTTTCAATCGCCCTCCATCTAAATCCTTGAAATACAAAGATAATATATTAAACAGAAACAAAATAATTACACGAGTCTCTCGATGAGTATCCAATATTCAAAAGTTTATTGAAAACCATACCATGTGCTCTCAATATCCTTACGATTCTTTTTTGGCATCAAAAGGATCGATACCAAGTCATGACCAAGTTACGAAATAAAAGCTTTTCATTAATTATGGAAACACATGCCCCTTCATAACTTACGGCCAAATCCTGCCACAGCGAAGAACAAATTTGCCAGTGCTAGCATGAACAACCTCATCCTATTGACTCCAATCACCCCACTCGGCAACCGGAAAAGTCTCCTTTGCTAGCGTAAGAAAAATCCAGGCTTGTTAACCTAACGCAAGGTCGAGATTCAAACCGTCGGTGCTAGGGAAATCCACATCCTGGAGAGTTTGAAACAATCAGTGCCTAGGTCGGGCACGACACAGGTGTCGTGGTTGCATCCAAGCACACAGAGCCATAAGAAGCCATAAGTTTGCAGTGAAACAGTCATGAATTGTTCCCAACCGCAATATTAATTTACATAGTTTTAAACCTGGAACCATGAAATAGAAAAAGCGAAAATTGTAACCCCATTTTAACATTTGGAGTCGCTAACATCAGAATTTGGAACTCTAGCTTTGATACCAAAATGTAGATCATTGTTTTTATTAAATCTACAAATTTGATAACAGACAATGATATTTTGAAACACAATTTATCAATTAAATAAACATATATATACCTGGCTTCCGAGTTTGAAGTCGATCATGCGCTGTTGTGGCTCCAATTTGCTCCTACTACCAAATGGCCAAAACCTCTCAGCCAAACTAGGCACAATCTTTGTACCCAACTCCAAATTACTTCCAATTTGAAGTGATTTGTCCCCGGTGCCCAAAAGTCCAAAGAACAACTACTCAATTTTCCTTATTGTCTATCGTGTTCTTCCCATTCCCTTCTCTCTGTCTCCCCATAAGCCTCCCCGCCCACCCTTTTGTCTTCCTCCATTCCCTTTAATATCTCCCTTTCACCGCCTTTAACATAAGGGCTTTGAGTCGATCACAGGTGGAGCGTACTCCTGCGTCCAGGGTACTCCACCTTTTATGTTAGAGGTGGTCATATGTTAGGGAGATAGGATATTTATTTAAAACCTCCTTCACGTTTGAGTGATTTTCCCTTTTTTAATTTAAAATTTATTTAATTAATTTCTTTATAGTTTTTCTATAGTTAGTTCTTATTTAATAATGTAATTTTAGAACATTTTAAGATTTATATAATTATTACATTTATTCTTATTTCTTCATCATTTTACTTTTTCTTATTTATTATTAGTTTCTTCTAACCTATATAATATATTATATATATATATATATATATATTACATTTTCTAGTTGCTATTCTCCTTATAATTCATCTTCCTTATTATCATTTATCTAATTTCCTTAACATTTTATTTGATGTATAATAAACAATATATATACTCTTCTTTTAGTTACTAAAATCCCTTGTAATTATATATATTTTGAATAATATACTAGCAATATTAAGATGGTGGTATAATCAAGTGTTTCATAAATACGTTGGTATCTACTTACCACTTAGATAATTAATTCATTACCTTATACTTGGGTATTTCCTACCATTAGTTAGTACATATACTAATGTCGTGCATGCGATACATGCATACGTAACTACCATATTCATGTCTCATATGCATGCTAATATTTCCATGTTCTTGATAAATTGAAGTGGGTCATTACACATGGACTGTGCAATCCCTCTGGGGATTCGATCTATTCCCTACGCAGCTCCACTTATGTTCAACACTGGCTCTTTTGGCTTCGTTCTCTTGCTTCTCCTTACCTCTGATACCATGCGAAAATTTGTGAATAGAAATCCAACTATAGTGACTGATATTATTTCTTCTACTTGTTAATTCATAAATAAGTTATTCACAGTGTCTCTACAGCAAATATTGAAATAAATTCTACTGCATCCCTCACAATTAAAATACTGTGGAAAGTAAATGAAAGGAAAAAAAACTAGCACAAGTACAATCACAATGACAGTTACTTTTGGACGATTGGTCTTGGAAAAACCCAATGTGGGAAAACTGGTGGAGCAGATGAGGGTTTCTTTATTGATCTTCAACAAAATCTCATGTACAAGATACAACCAACAGAACAGAAGAGGAATTTTTGTGAGAAATTTTACAGACAATTTTCTCACACTTCACAGTGAAATTCTAACCCTGGAGAGGACCTATTGCCCTCACTGCTTCACCTTCTGCACAGTGACTGTGCAGTCCTAGCATCACTACCTCTGCGTTGTCCCTCCTTTTCTTTGCTTCTTCTCTCTGCTTCTTACACTCCCAACTATTGTTGATGCCCTCTCTCTCCAACCTACAACTCTCCCTCTGATTCGATTTTCTCTTGCCAAACTTCAACCAGTGAGATAATCGATCTGCTTAGGCAACTAAGTATCTGCTTGGTCTGTTTTCCAAATGCCCATCGAAGTCCTTCTTATAATCTTCCAATTGAATAATCAACAGCCCAGATTAGATTCTAATCAATGGCTTAGATCATATTGACTCGATCTCTGTCTTCTTCTAGAATTTTCACACCTAGTTTCATTAATGCCCTTTAATTATTTTAATTTCATACGTTTAGACTTAGGCACCCATTAAATATAATTAACTATTTTATTAAAACTGTCTTCGGGTGGAATTTCCCAAAACAATATCTGGGTATTCTGGAATACATGTGTCCTAGCCTCCCTGCAAATTTTGAGGCTTAGAGCACATTCGATGCTACCAGAAATTAACACTTCGTGTCAACTTCTTCTTTCCCATCATGACCTTCAGAAGCATGACACCATTAAGGAGCATGATGCAGTGTTGTGATAATCGCGATTAAATCACGATTTTTTCACCTTGCCGATCAAATCGCGATTTTTATACGAAAAAATCGCCTAAATTTTTTTTGCCGATTTTTACTGAAAAAATTGTGGGGGGTCGGGCAACATGATTTTATAAATTTTTTTTGCTTTTTCAATTGCTCATTTGGACCCTGGCACGCACAAAGGGAAGAGGAGCTCTTGGGGACCAAGCTGAAGAGGGTTTTTACTATTTAGCCAAATCTAAGTGCTTAGAGGAGAGAATCAAGAGGAGACCACTGATTTCTCCATAGAAACGGTATGAGGATTATTTTTTTTTTTTGTTTTCATTGTTTAAAAACATTGTTTTTGTATGTTTTTCATTGTTTTTGGTTGGGAAACTTGGTATGGGCACCATTTTTCTTTTGTTTTCATTGTTTTTAAAGAATTTTTTGTATTTCTTCATTGATTTGGGATGGGTAACTTGGTATGACTATGGGAACCAATTTTTTCTTTTTCATTTTTTTTAAACATTGTTTATGTTTTTTTAATTGTTTTTGGCATTTGCCATTTGGTTGGGTAACTTGGGTTTGGATTCTGGAATGGTTGGGTAATTTGTGTTTGAAACTTTGAACTTTGGAATGGTTGTTTTCGGTTGGATTACATGTAACTTGGATTTACATTGTACAATCATCAATATAAAAATTAAAAATTAAAATACTAAATTGTAATTTGTAAATTTGTAACTTGTAATTTTGTAAATGCTAAATTGTAATCATAATCCTTATTTTCCCATAGGTTCACAACTGCACCAAAACACCATTCAAGACTTCAAGTTTGCAACTTCAAAGTTCAAAAACAAATATGCCAAGGAAATTTGATCCTTTCTGGGAATATGTTGTACCTCATGCTCCGAATGATAGACAAAACTTGAGTTGCAAGTTGTGTGGAAAGGAGATGTTCAGGCGGGGTGTACAGGTTGAAGTTTCACCTTGCACAAATCCCTGGACATGATGTGGGGCCTTGTACAAATACAAATCCTAAACTTATCCAAAGAGCCATGAGAGCATTGGAAGAATTAGAGCAGACTAGAGAGGCCAAAGAAGAACTCAAAAGGCAAC
>APFE030432027.1:348713-407688 GCA_000404065.3 Pinus taeda | reverse complement strand
ATGGTCTACGTCTACTACAATCTTCGATTGTGGGTGAGGCAACTTGAGAGGACATCTGATGTGGATGCCATCTCATTGAATGGGATTGACACCACTGTTGCATGGAGAGTTGAGGCCGAGAGGCCTCTCATGGAGTCTGTTGATGATTGGTTAGTGTATGATGTAGTGGAGGGGGAGGAGGAGCAGGAGCAGGAGCAGGTGGAGGAGGAGGAGGAGGAGGAGGAACAGGAGGAGGAGGTGACACCGCCTGCCCGGGCTACCACTGCCACCAGTAGAGGACGTGGTCTACCTCCTACTTCTAGTTCTTCAGCTTCTAGAGCACATCAGACTCCACTGCCATCTCCGCCAGCACAGGCACCAGCATCTACATCTAGAGGGAAAGGGAAAGTGTGGCATTTTCTCGCAAGAGGGGCAGAGGAAATCAATAGGATTAGACTTTCATTTTATTGTATATGACATTATGACATGATGAGATACATTATCATATTTTTGTTGATGTTTTGAGGCTGAGTTGGGACTCAGGAGTCAGGACTTACTATTCAGGACATGATTCAATGTTATGTGTGATTTTAGCGCTAGAAATCATATTAAACATCTTATATATTAGTTTTTTTATCTTATTTATGTGTCAATGTATTTATTTTATGTTGTAGACGGTTTAGATATTAAAAAAAATGAAAAAAATGAATATTTTTGTACCAAACGATTTTTTCCCGATTTTTCTCGATTTTTCCCCGATTTTTCCGATTTTTTCCGATTTGTTCCCCGCGCCGATTTAATCCCGATCGCGATTTTCACAACATTGGCATGATGGTATGCTTGAGTTAGTAATCCATTGAAGGCCCATGAGCTTGATCATTGATACATCCATCTTTTGGTTCAAAGAGAGGTGCACACTCTGTCTTTTTCTTTCCTCCTCATCTATGATCCTTAGCACATGGTCATTCCATTCGCTCACCTCCCATCCTCATGACCCCATATATGATTGTCCTTATCTATGTTATCACATGGATGATTGTAGGGGCAGTGGTTCTCACATTGACTAGATGATGTGCTGGTTGCATTGGCTTTGGGATTACACTTAGCATCTGCACAATGTAATCATGCATGTTACGGTAGGATGCATTGCATATTTATTTTTGCATAGCTAGCATCATCATATTATGCTATGCTAGCTTAGATGCAGTTAGACTAAAATTGCATTTATATTAAAATTTTATTTCTTGTTGATTTTTATGGCCTAACATAAGCATGGGCGATCATAAGATGTCATAAAAACATGTTGCCCTGTGTGCTTAGTCTTTGATGTGAAGATAATAGGTCTACGGTTGCAAGAGATTGTTGATGTTTTCATGACCTCCTCGTTCAAGTACGTTCGTGCACTGTACTGAGAGATCATTTCCCAATTGTAGCCAGGTGTTACCCACCACAAGTGGGTGAAACCCATAGGGGAATTTTTTTCTCCTAGATTGTCTTTAGTGGGTAGCCAACAGCCCTTGCAACCTCCAGATAGCCCGATGTGCCACTATCTCTGCCACTTGAGCCAGCGATCATGTGCCCTCACCAATTTTGTCATGATCGTATGTTTGAAGGTGGGCCTTCCAATCCTAAAGGTATGGCTTTTCATTATATAATCGTGTATTTTTGCTTACTTATTATGGACACATTCAGACATGGATTAGTGGGGGGATTCAATGGAAAGAGTGGGCCTGGTCTGTACTCTTGCTCCCTTGTCCAATTTGGTGGTTGATCTGGCATCCTAGTCTTGTGGGATCTCCCCTATTGGCTACTAATTTTAAGAGTGGCACTACATGGGAAATGTCAATTTTGGTTTCGTGGTCTAGCTTCCCACACCACATACATCACTCTCCTCTGCCCATTATAATCCCTTTCCACATATTTCCCATTTGGATCCACATTTTTCCATTGGGTCCACAAGGAGTTAGCTTCCCCCTCCCCTTATCCACACTTTGGGTTGGGCTTGGAACGATGCCTTGGGGGTTGATGCAACTAAAAAAGAACGTGAAAAGCATAATTTGGCCACTCTCAACAGAAAATGTACCATAAAATACAAAAGATGGCTAGGACATACAAATTTAGCACGTGGGAAAAAGCCAACATGAGTTATACCCTCTATCATTATGGCCATCACCCTGGTTCCTAGGGCCCCTATGTGAACCCCCTACATCATGAAGGAACCCATGATTGTCCCGACCCCTAGTGGGCAATGAACTGCCCAACCTTAAGGGGGAAATCACTGTTATATCTTACACATCGTGCTCTCATTCCTTGGAACCCTGAGCAATTATAAAAAGAAAAATTAATAAAAGGCAAAAGGAGTATGAAGAAGGGTGGAAAAACAAAGGTCGAAGTAACTCATGTACCATGATTGCTTCCTCCTTCATCTGTATACCCTTGAGTGGGCTTCCCTCATTATTGTTGTCCCTGTACCATGGCATTTTTCTATATATACTTCAAATATGTAAGTCATAAGCATCAAAGTAAAATGTAATGCAAGTACTCAACTCAAAAGTAAGAGATAGAAAAGGTAGACAATTATTGTGAACAGCATAATCAAATCAAGGGCCTTTATTACTTGTATCTGTGAATGTCAAGAGAATAAAGAGAATCCTTGAAATAAAACCCTAATTGTAGTAACCACATACTGACATAGACATTCTTTTAACAAACACTCAATCTAACTATGGAATCAAGTCTGCTGAATCTAAGAAATCACCTGTCCAGATCTGCAAAATAAAGAATTGCTGCTATGTAGAATGTTGAACCCATCCAGCATATTGTTTTCCAAGAACACATCGGCTTGTGGAATGCCATGAAAAGACAATGGGAATGCAAAGTAAATGGTCCAAAGTAGTTCTTTTCTGATGTTCATCGCATTGTCATGTATAGTGTCACCTGAATGTTGCTCCGTCATCATAGGACAGGTCCCATCGACATCGAGTGACAAACTGCATCCAATATATTGTTAAATGCTTCATGGTCACACTCCTGCTATTAGTGAATAGGACAATGACTGAAGCAGAACATTAACCAAATACCCATAACAACTTTAATAAATCACATGATTAAAACCATACTACTCTTAAACATATGCTCAAATATCTGATCTATATTCGTGCGATAATTATCAAATACATTAACAGCATTGAAAGAAAGATCAAATAGCAAATAGAAAATCCATAAATTGTTGCCTAATTAATATAGAACACTAAAGTTAAACATTTTCATTCTTCGGGTACTCATACCAATTCAAAGCATCCTTTTAAAGCTAAATCACATTTTTTTGTGTTTCAATTCGACTGCAATGTAATTCGATAAAAGTTCCAGGCAAAAAGAAGTTCAATTAAGTTAACCATTAGATCTTTTTATTTTAATATACATATATATAAATTAAAAAATTTGTTATAAACTTATAAGTTTTATGTAATTAAAATTACATAATTTATAACATTTTTTTCCCTAGATGAACTTTTATCGAATTAAATTGCAGTCAAATTATACATGTGTGTGTGTGTCTGTGTGTGTTCAATAGATAGAATTTAAGTCCATATACATTCGTACTTATAAATATAGTTTTGAGTAGCCTTTTATATGTTCATAGTTTAAATTTAAAATGTGACTTATATTTCTTGTAACCTACAAACCTATAGCCCAGAACCTGGACACATATATCACCTCACTGGAGCAACAAAAGCATGTTAGTGACTCGGCACTAGAGCTTGCATGGGAACAAGCTCATGTAAGGATTGTCACCTGCTCAAATGTGCCTAGCAGGCAACTCTACTCCATTGCCTAACAACACAGAAACAATAATTTTGTTGAATTTAGGGTTATGTGATCCATATCAAGTTGAGAGAAGATTCTTTGGCGAAAATCACATTAGGATTCTTTTGTCGACGTGTTTCGAACCAACATGTGTGGTTCGCCATCAGGACAAGTTGAATGAACAAATCTCGCTTTGCATATTAAATAGATAGAGCAAAAACTCCAACGGCTAAATCACTTGATCAGGTAACGGCTATATTGACAACGGCTAAATTTGACTAGGAGATGGTAGATTTGGACCAAGATTAGGGGTTGTTTTCGCACAGATTGTCACGACAACGCTCAGACCGGGGGTTGTCACCCTGATCCACGATCTCTCCGTTTAAGCCTATCTCCCGCGGCTAAGGGGGGTAGACCCTATGGGACAATAGATGACTAACTGTGGACTAGTTGGGTTGGGAGACACAACAAGGCGATTTAGCACCTGATTGATTTTAGGAATTAATGTACCAGTGCCTTATGGAGTTAATGATTAAATGATTATTTATTAGATGTTGCAGAAGTATAAACCATGTAAAACAATCATTTATCATCAAATAACCCAGATGATGTAGGATTTTCAACAAATGCACGACACCTTAAAGATGATCCAGCAATTAAACTTCAAGAAAAATTAAATGCTTTAAATGATCATAAAATTTAAATGTTGACCAACTACCACTTTCATATAGCCAACTTGTAAATAAACATTTAAGTGCGTTTAGCTATAGAGAAATGGAACATAAATACCACAAGAAACTCCAAAAAATGAATTTTCGAATTTTTTGGTAAGCTTTTTCAAAATATTTAAATATATATATATATATATATAAATATATATATATATAATATTGTTTTATAAAATTTGAAGTCAAAACTAAAATCCTAAAAAAATAAAATCTAAACTAACTAAGTCTAAAAAGTAAAAAGAAAATTTTTACTTTTATGAATTTTATTTTGTTTATTGATTTTTTGATTTATTTAAATCAAATCTAAAAATTAAACTGAATTTAAATCAAACAAAATCCTAAAAAACAACCCTTTTTTAATTTTTTTAATATAAAATCCTAAGTTAAATATACATATAACCTAAATAAACAAAAGGAAAATTAATATTTAAACCCTAATTATACAAAACGTCAATAAAATCTAGGCTATATCTGATCTTTAAAAAAAAACTAATATTAACCTTTTTATGGTCCTTTTTTTGTACTTATATTATTTTTATATTTTCTTTTTTGAAATTATTTTAAAGTCAAAATAAAACAAAAATTTAAAACTAAGGCTATGAAATTAAAATTTAAAAAAACAAGTACTAAAAGGTATAACAAATGAATAAATATTATTTATTATATATATATATATTATAATTAGATATATATATTATTTTTAAACATATATGATTTTTATTAACTTTTTATGATTTTCGTTGCATGGAAATAAATTAAAATCTAAATCTAAAAAAAAACTAATCTAAATAAATAAAAATCTACTCCAGTATAACAAAAAAAAAAAAACTTTCATGCTTTTTTATATTTTATGAGATATTTTTTATTTATTTTTTTTGAAATTAAACTAAAATAAATCTAAAACCAAAAAAAAAAACATAACCATATAAAACATACGCTACTCTAACTTAACAAAACTTTCAAATAAAATTCTAAAAAAAACACTAACCCTAAGCTAAGTTATACTAACGCATAAATAAATAAAAAAAGGGTCAACGTATGATTTTCTTTTGCAGGTTCGAATGTTCGACTGCAGAAGGAGGAAACAGGACGGCGGTAGAGATCAGCACGTGAGGAGATAGATGGAGCCACAGACTAGCAGGCAAGAGGGCTCAATGGAAATGAGTTCGCAGGCAAGAATTGTAGGTTTTAGCGTGGAGGAGATATGCTGCACGCAGATGGCTGTGAAGAGTGCAGCGATATAGCCGACAAAGGAGGGCAGAACGCAGGTCAATGAGGAAGGCAGAGCGCAAGGAAGGAAAAATCCGCACGAAGGTTGGCTAAGGCAGCGTGGGCCAATTTGAGAGCCAGGGATTGGGTGATTTTAAAAAAAAACGTGAGTGTTTTTTTTAGTTGGACAAATTCGTGGGCAGTGAAAGGTGAAGGAGTAGTTCGAGTGAGAGAGTGAGGGATCAATGCAAAGGTCGACAGGCAGCGGAAGGAATACGTGGAGCAAGTTAAGAGAATGGACGCAGCTAGCGAATGAAAGGTATGATGGGTTATATGACAATGAAACAATGAACAAATGGAGCTCACACGGATAGGGAAAGGGACGAAACTCTGAGGACGGAGGACGCTCCGTGTAGAAAAAGAGCAAAAGCCTTGCGTAGGGAACAGAGAGAGAAACTAGGTGCCTTATGACTGCATGAAGAATGCAGGCTCTGAGCTGCAGAAAAATGAGTAGCAGCATGAAAAACTTTACCCAGCCTGCTAAAAAAATTTCGAAAATTCTTCTTGCAATAAAATTGAAGCCCCGAGCAGCATAGAAACTGAAACCGTTTAAACCCTTCCTACTTCAGATTGCATAATGGGAACCCTGAAAAATTTCTTAAAACCTGTACCTGCAACCTGTAATGGCAAAAAATGGAACATCCAAAAATAATATGTGCAGGAAACAGAACTAAAACCCTAAATCAGCTAAATAATTACAGCATTTACAGATTTTCGACCCTTAAGCAGCCAGATTTGTCAATAATCACAATAATATTATCAGAATTTAATTTTAATGTGAGATACTTCAGAAAACCCTGCATGCATTCATAAAAAAATTCAGATGATAAGCCCGGGATTAAACACTAGCTGGGCTCTTGCAGAAAACACAATCCGGGAGTTGGTTGGTTCAGTCGAGGACTTCCCCTAATGCCCGGTAACTAAGATTTCCTGCACAGCTTAAAATCAACCATTAACATAGAGGGAGAAAACAATAGTGAAAACCAAATCAAATGGAGATACCTGCCATTATATTTCAGAATCTAAACTATCATTCAAACCCCAAAGATCAGACAAGATACCTGCGCCTAAATCAATCTTCATCAAGCTAAAATCAATAGTTGAAAATAAAATTATGCAAAAAAATAAAACATCTTACAGGCTTACAGCACTTTCAGAGAAGTAACACCAACAAGATTCTTAACCCCAAAGTCTTTCTTTATTGCACAAAAAATGACTACAAGAAAGCTTTCTTTAGCACCAGACTCTCAGATCCAATCTGATCTCAAACGACCCCTAAGACCCTATTTAAAGGAAAAAATCTCAATGGCTAGTTCGAGTGATCCATGTCAAAATGATCTCGACCGTCGATGAAGATCAAGATTTCTTTTAATCTCATCCGTCGAATCTTTAAATGCATTTTAATATATTAAAAAATTAAAATTCTGCAATTATTTACTCAAAAATTTGACTTATTATTATTTTATTATTTTTTAAAATTTATTTTTATTTTATTTTATTTTATTATTTTTTTAATTTTTATTTATTTTTATTTTTATTTTTTTCAAATAATTTTTTTTTTCAATTTCTTTAATTTTTATTTTTTGGATCCTCAAACTTAGCCTTTGGAAAAATTACCTAGGACCTAGGACTTAGGGCTTATGAGGGGATCAAAACATTTTCTAACCCTCAAGACACTTTACATCATGACTTTTACAATTTTACATCTCAAGGGGAAAAACCCATTTCACATAGACCCTCATAGACCACCCAATTCTACGATCAAATATAATCTAGTAGATCAACGCACTAGGATTCCCCTAAGATTCTAATGACAAAATTCATTCCTACTTTGGGGTTACGCTGAAGGAAAACTCTGCTGGTCATGGATCGGTGAGACAAAAAACCTTCCGGAACGTAAATTATCACTAGAAAATTAGGTCCACCTAGGCAATTTACATACATGACTCAGCTCTGCTAAAATTACTTACAATTCACACATGCAGACTGGGTTTACAACATAATATGATCAAGTCGATGATGACTGTCGAATGGCACGGACATGTCAACCAAGCGATATCCCTTTTGCGAAGAAAAGGGGGGCGTACTGCTATGGGAAGTTGACACGTAGTGGTCAACAGGGGTAAAACCTATATTTAATTAAAAAAGTTACTATAGTTAGTTATCTTGTTATTAAAATAAAAGCAAATGGACCATTTTATAATTTATTTATTCTAATATTCATATATTTATAATTATAAATTCATAAAATGGTCCATTTGCTTTTATTTTAATAAGAAGATAACTAACTGTAGTAACTTTTTTAATTAAATATAGGTTTTACCACTAATCTTGGTCCAAACCTACCATCTCCTAGTCAAATTTAGCCATTGTCAATATAGTCGTTACCTAATCAAGTGATTTAGCGGTTGGAGTTTTTGCTCTATCTATTTAATATGCAAAGCGAGATCTGTTCATTCAACTTGTCCTGACGATGAACCACACTTGTTTGTTCGAAACGCGTCGACAAAAGAATCCTAATGTGATTTTCGCCATAGAATCTTCTCTCAATAATTTTGTTTTGAAGTTCAGAAGGCATCAGGGCAACTTGCCCCTTTCTCTATCTATCTTCTCTCTCTTCTATGCAAATTCTGCACCCAATGGTAGAATTGTATAAAATGACACTAGCATGATGAACTTATGTAAAAGACTTAGACCATTGGTGTAATGACCCGCCTATAAATAAAATACGAGTATTAGCATACATACGAGACCTCCATACGATAACTACGTATGCATGGACCCGCATGTATCACACTATATGTAAACTAGTTACTATAGGAGGAGATATAAATTAAGGTAATAAATTAATACCTCACCAGAGTATCATTTATATGATAAGTCCTTAAAACCAGCAAAAAATATTAATTTAAAAAAAAAAAGTACAGATTAAAATTTACAATCTAAAAGTAATAAAATAATAATATAAATTAATTAAAAATATAAATTTTAATTAACTCAAAAAAATAAATAAACCTTATTAAACCAAACTACATATTCAAATAAAAAAATAAACGAAATCAAATGAGATTCGATTTCATAAAGTTACATGTAACCAAAATATCGACACAAAAATGAGAAGAAGGTGGTGGATGAGGAAATCAAAGGAGAAGGGAAAAACCATTTTGAAAAAAAGAAAGGCAGCAGAGTTGAGAACAATTTTCGATATGTAGTACAGCTATGAAGGGAACTTGAGTCTTGATTATACTGATGTTTTTGGGAATAGAGGAAATTAGTTTGCTTCAATTGAAAGCTTTCTGAGACTCAGTACCTAAGTTGTACTCAGTTCAGCAGGGAGGTTTTGGCCATTTTAGTAACACAGCCGGACAAGAATTGTTGTAGAGCAAACAGATTGTCAGCAAAACAAACAGGTTGGTATTTATTAGATTAAATTTCTTTAAAATTCTATATTTAAAATTTCATGTTCTGTTATTTTGAAATTAGCTTGAGATTCAGGTTCTTACAATTGGGACTTGGTTACTAAGTAAGTTGCTCCAGAGTGGTTTTTTCTTTTTTTCCCCATTTAATTAATTATTTTTGTTCCTAAGCTATAAATAACTAATTGAGTTTTTTCACTCATAACCTTCAATGTTGGAGTGGGTCTTAATCATGTTGATTTCTGGAAGCATTGAATGTGCTCTAAGTCTCAAATTTTGCAAAAAGGCTTGGGCTCATGTATTCCGAAGAACCCAGGAAGCATTTTGGGAAATTCCACCCAGAGACAGTTTTACTAAAATAATTAATTATTTTTAATGGGACCCTAAGTCTAAACTTAGGAAAATAAAATAATTAATGGGTATTACTCTAACTGTGGATGTAACTTCTAGAAGAAGACGAGGATCAAGCAAAAATGATCTTAGCCATTGATTAGATTCTAATCTGGGCCGTTGAATGTCAACAAGAAGATTATTTTTGAGGGCTTCAGGGTCATTGGGAAGACACACAGCGGGTTGATAAGTCAGATCGAATCGCTGAAACTAGAGGTAGCGCAATGATTTGTAGTGATCACACAGTGAGAGGCAGGGGGAGTTTTGGCTGGAGGATCTTCTCCGGAGCCAAGGATACTCAGCAGAGAGGCAAAGAGACACACAGAGGAGGCAGCGTAGAGGCTAGAGAGGGTGACGCAGAGCCAATAAGGGCTCACGCAGGCCCTGCGCAGAGCAACACAGAGGCCTCCACGCAGAAGTTTGAGATTTGCTAGGAGGCTAACGTTTCTAAGCCAGGAAAGTTGGAATCATCTCCCGAAAGGCAAATCGATCTCAAGCAGAGGTGACACAGAGCCTTAGAAGCTAAGCAGGCCTAGCAGAGCAGCGTAGAAGTAGCCAGGGAACTTGTTGGTTCAGCTGTCGTATCAGCCGAGACTTGCAATTTAGAGTGAGGTAATCTCACCAGTTTCTTCTACTATGTGATATTCTCTGTAACTAGATTGTCGGGAAGGCATCTAGACTCTAGTAGTTGTATTCAAAAATATTTCAGTTTAATAATAAAACCCTTAGATCTGTTGCACCGGTTTTCCCACATTGGGATTTTCTGGGGACATTTCTCCAAAAACAACAATGTTATTGTGTTGTATTTTCTTTCTTGCTCACTTTCTGTTTCCGCAAATACTTTAATTAAGTAAAGGCTGCAGTGTATGTATTTCGATATTTGTCATAGGAAACAGCGAGTAATTTGTTTAAAGGAATTTAACAAATAGGAGAAATATCATCAGTTGCTGCAATAGGGACTCTGGTTTGGGAATTTTCACATGGTATAGAGGCAGTGCAAGTGAGACAAGATTAACAGTGCCAGAGAACACAGCGTTGAGCAGAAAAGGAAATTGAAATAGTTGCAGGAGGCAACAGTTCAAATCCCCAGAGGGGTTTGCACAGTGTAAGCCAAAGGGCTGGATTTTTCGAGTTAGTCTCTCTCTGAGTGAGTCGATAGAGAGGAAGGGTTTCCAGATCGAAAACTTGTCGTGGTAGAGGGAGCAGTGCTGAGCCTCAGCGTGATGAAGAGACGTAGTTTTTCTGTAGGTTGTTTTGTTGAGCAAAAAGACGTCAGAAGGGAGAAGAGAAGCATAGTGAGGGAATTTTTCCTCAGTAGACTTCTTGCCAAGAAGTTTGTTTTTCTTATTGGTTGAGCGGCAGTAGTAGGAAGCAGAGAGGAGCAATTTGACATTTTCGTGGCAAAGATGGCAACCAATGGGTTGAGAGATCAGCACATGTTGGATGGAGCATCCAACTATGTCATCTGGAAGGCAAAAATGTCATTTTGTTTAGATGAGCATTCTCTCAAGACCTATGTCGACAGCGTGGTGGCTGAGCCAACAGATCCAGATCCACTGAAGAAGTATCGAGCAACAATGGCGAAGGTAAAACGAATGATCCTCGACAAAGTGACGGATCATGTAGTCTATCACATCGCTAATATAGGGACTACTAAGGAGATGTGAGATGCATTGTCTACGTTGTATCAGGGATCTTCCAAGCAGCGGAAGATGTACTTAGAGCAAAAACTGAGATCCACATAGATGCAAAAGAGAGAGCGCATAGATTCGTTCGTCACGAAGCTTCAAGAGACGTGTGATGATTTAGCATTTGTGGGATCTATGCCTCAAGGGTCCGATTTGATTAGACTAGCCCTCAATTTAGTCTCAAATGAGTGACAAGGCTTTGTCCAAAGTATCCTGGGCAAGGTGACTTTTCTGAATTGGGATAAGATGTGGGCAGCTCTCAAGCAAGAGGAGCTGACGAGAGACTTGGTCAAGTGTAAGCTTGACGGTAGCAGAAGCAGTGGGTCAAAGCCCAAGGACGACGATGAGAAGGCATCCCTTGCATCGAAAGGGCAACAGGAGCAGCAAAGGCGGAAGAAGGACATCTCGAAGATCAAATGCTTCAGGTGTGGTGAAATGGGTCACTATGCAACACAGTGTCCTCTCAGGAAGAAGGACAAAGATGAGAAGCATGATATGAAGGTTGCACCCACGAAGATCGAGAAGGAATTCACCATGACAGCAAAGATACCTCCAGGAGGGAGGTGGGCTGATTTAGAGTTGTAGTTCGAAAGAGCTACAGATGGGCAGGATCCTTGAGGAGCCCACCTCTCGAATCAATTCATTGCTACGAGAGCACAGATCAGAAGTAGCAGGATCGACTAAGTGCCAGATAGTGCAGAGGAGTGTTGGAGCGATAGATAAAGTGGCTAAAACGCCAAGTCTGAGCAGTGTAGTTCAGAGTTGCAACAGTGCAAGGAGGCACAGTGCACAAGCAATAGCAGCATAGTGGCTTCAAAGGGATAGCGTAGGACTAGCAACAGTTAGATCTTCAGCATCGAGATGCATCTATACTGAACACTTGTTCAATAATTTGGGATGCTTTTCTATTGTTGATGTAGTAGCGGTAGCAGTTTGCAGTGCAATGGCAATGCCACCAACAACATGGACGCAAAAATTCAGAGGGAGTTGTAGTATGGATGTAGTGTTGACAGTGGCAATGTCAGCAGCAATATAGTTGCAGCAGCAGCGCATTAGTTGGTGGACAGCTTGTCAGACATCAACAGCGCAGAGGACGATGTTATGAAGTGAGGGTGATGCTTCAATGGGAAGCATTGCTAGAGCACATTCCTCACTAAGAGGGAGCGTTGATTTTTGGTAGCATCAAATGTGCTCCAAGTCTCAAATTTTGCAAGGAGGCTTGGGCTCATGTATTCCAAAAAACCCAGAAAGAGTTTTGGGAAATTCCACCCAGAGACACTTTTATTAAAATAATTAATTATTTTTAATGGAACCTTAAGTCTAACCTTAGGAAAATAAAATAATTAATGGGTATTAATCTAATTGTGGGTTTAACTTCTAGAAGAAGACGAGGATCAAGCATAAACGATCTTCGTCATTGATTAGCTTCTAATCTGGGTGGTTGAATGTCAACAAGAAGATTATTTAAGGAGGCGTAAGCGTCCTTTGGAAGACACACAGTTTGTTGATCAGTCAGATTGAATTGTTGAAGTTAGAGGCGGCGCAGTGATTTGTAGTGATCAGGCAATGAGGGGTAGGGGGAGGTTTGGTTGGAGGATCTTCTCTGAAGCCAAGGATACTTAGCAGAGAGGCAGAGAGGTAGAGCGACACATAGAGGAGGCAACAAAGAGGCCAGAAAGGGTAATGCACAGCTAGATTACAATATTTGTGTTTTGTTAGATGTGATCACGATGAGGATGTCCTATTAGATTATTAGATTTGTGTGCTAACTCATGATGTTTATATGTGCTAGAGGTGTATATAATTAGATGATGGTAGTGAATTCGAATGTGTATCTCAGATGATGTTTACGATTGTTGGATAGTTATCATCATGATGTTTATTTTTATGAAATAATCTTTATTATAGGTTATGTATTGGTGAACTTATATCAAACTTTTATATATGAAATTACATGCAAAACGACTTTGAAAAAATGCAAAGATATTTTTATAAATTACAAAGTTTAGTATGCTTGAAACTATGGTTGTAAAATTACGATAAATATTTTTCTATTGCTTAGATAGTTCATTGATATTCAATCTAACTTGATTAGTAAAATATTTAAATACTCACAAGGAAAAAATAAATAAAAGGTAAAATAATTTAGTTAGTTCTTAATAAGACAAAAATGTGTAACTCATTCAATTTTTAATATAAAATATTATTAATAATAAAGTATTCAAAAATACAATTTAACTAATTCAATATTGGTTTATAAAATTCAATATATTGTTAAATTTAAAAAACTTAAATCACAATTTTTTATAACCTGCGGCCTAGATCCATTTTATCTCTAGATCTGCAAAGCGTTGAGATGGATCAAATGTGATCTTGAGATGCAAATATCTTTTAAAGTTAAAATAGATTTGATCCCTCTACACACTTGCTAGATTCAAAGTTAAGATGGATTTAACCTGATATAATATATATGTAGTTGACATTGAAATATTTTATTTATAATTCACGTTCTCCATATTAAAATGCTAAAATATGCCCCCTCATTATTTTTTCCTGTATGTATAAATTTAATTATTTTTATTATTATTATTTTCTAAAATATTACATATCAAATCTATATTGAACATTGAAAAAATTACAAATATCCCTCATACATTGAATTAGAAAGCAATTATTAATGGAATAATAATTCTCTCAATTTTTCTCACTAAAGTAAAAATATAGGAACATTTTCAATTTAAATTACTTTAGTTTTCTCTATATAAAGTATCTATAAAATTATATTTTTTAATATGGACATTGAAATATTTTACTTTAAGATATTTTTTGTTATAAATATATTTTTGTTCTAAATATCACATGTAAATGGAACATAGAATTACACTAAATATAATATCAATAATACTATTCCTTGTCATGTGAAACAATTACATTTCTTCCTTGTAGCAAAAAGTAAATTATATTTTTTCACTCATTACATTTGTTCCTCATAATAAAAGCTAAAATATTTTTTTTACTTTCTGTTACTTTATATCCCTATATAAAGTTATATAAGATTAAGATGTAAATTGAAGTATTGTAATCTTGGACGACATTAATTTATTTTGTTATGACTATTTTTAATTTGTTAATTTAAATTATTATTTTATTTGTAGAGTGCCTCTCAGCCCAATTAATTTAGATTTAATATAGCTTAAACAAATATATTTTTTATAAAATTTAATTTGTTACTAAAGTTATAGGATTTTAAAGCAATTTGAATTTACTATTTATAACAATTCTTACCAGTTTAAGTTAGAAATTTCTCTCTCTAAAGATGAGGATAAAGAAATGTAACATAAGGCTTCGTGTGAAGTTACTTGTAGTTTAGGATTAGTTCTATTGGAAGTTCTCTCTTAAAGAGGCAAGTGAATACTTCTCTAGTAATAACAATATAACATTTTGATGCTATTTTGGTTCTTTATTTGGTATTATACTGGTTTAAATTTAACTCTTTTTAATAATAAATATGAGTTAAATAATACAAAAATGACAATATATTATATTTAAACTTTTGACAAATAATATATTTGATTATTTCTTTTTTTATTTGTTAAGCTTGGAAAGACCTTTCATTTTCTATTTATAATCGGAAAATTTACACCACATAGGTTGGCTAGGTGGCCTCAACTTGCCCAATGGGAAACCAAGTCTGTTGGCCACCTATCCTCGTTTTAAGCCATCCAAAAACATCTTTCTAGCCAAGCTATATATGTCTTTGTTTCATGACTAGACTCTATATATCTATATATCCTTATACATGCATGATGAAAAGTAAATGTTAACAACATAAACAACAAAAGTAAACATGGTAAACTGACTAGCCCTTCTGCTCCTCCGATGCCGATTCCACAGGTGCCAAATCCTTGACAGTTGCTCGAGGCGTCTCAGGCAATTCTAGGATGCATGGAATGTGTCTTTCAATTTTGTCCATTCTAATGTCCTACTTATGGAGTTGAAACTGAATTCTCTGCAGATCCTGTTTGTAACTCGACATCCCTTGGAGAGAGACCGTCAACCCCACCGTGATCTATTCCATGGCCTTACCCAATAGGCTTTTCATTAGCCAATAGAGGTATAATGTATGCTTGGATTGGGTTATCCTTCCTCTGGTATTCCTAGGGTTTGGGACTAGTATCCTACAATTCTCTATCTCCTCCTCTGTCTCACTACCCTGCTTGATTTCCTCTTCCCATTCTTCTAGCAAATTCCCAATGCCTTCATTCATTCCCTCTCGGTATGCCGCAACTGCTTCATTGATAAGATGCTCCACCAATTTCCTTCCACTGTGGGGTACCGATGTGCTCAGGTTCTTAGCCTTTCCAAGCTCTTGACCCCATATTCCACATCCCTGTCCTCTTGCTGGTTGAGCCATATCAACACGGTTCGATACCTGTTCATAGGAAAGATTTGTTAACCACAAGCATTGTAACATATTATATCCTCGGTTACTGTCCTAACTGGAATTGTCAATGTCATCATTCTCCCCGTTCATTGCAGTACTGGGGGCAGGATGAGCGAAGATCCAGTCTTGAGAAAGGGCTGAACTCTGTATCCCTTATAGCTTTTCACTCCTCCCTCCCCATTGCCTCACATACTCAGTGTGGCTGATAAACCCTTGCCAAAGCCATGAAAATGAGCTTAGCCTCAACCCGACCAGATTCCCTTTATGGAGTGCAGTTCCATTCCCCTTCGCCTGGTAAACGAGAGAAATTCCTCTTCCCTTATCATGCCTGACATCCCCCACAGGGATCCCAGCCGGTATCTTAGCGCAGTAATTACTCCCAATTCCCCATAGCTTGCCATGGTTACAACCACTGGTCCATCCTCCTACCCAACATATTTGTTTCCCTTTGCTACCCTTAGCCTCCAATGCCGAGCTTTTGCCTACCCAACCCTAGCGACCATCCCCACTCAACCCACAGTATGAAAAGCCCGAGTTCCCATTGCCACCCAAAGCAAGGTCCACACAACTACATGCAAGGTCAAATCCCGACAGGCTCAAAACAAAGATGCATAACCAAGCTATTGCAGCTCAATGCCTCCTCCATTTCCCCCAATTACCCTTCCCGGGTATCTCCCTCTCCCCCCAATAAAAATCAAACCAGGTCGACATTGCAAAGGAGGCAAAGAGCCAAGATACATACTCGTTGCCTCTCCAGGTTTGATATTGTTGTTGCCATCGCCTTCCCTCTCTATTGTTCCAGCTCCTTGCTCCACAAGCCAAATTACAATTCTTACTCGTCTGTCTCGCCTTAATTTCTATACATCCCACCTATCCCTTGCCATCTCTGCCACCTTTCTCACCACCCTTGCATGTACTCATGCCAAGGGCCACCGTACCCATCGCTTTGAGCGTGTGGCAGCCGGTGGTATGTAAAGCACCTGTACTCTTCATTACTGCCCGTAGGAACTTCCATCCACCGACATGCACCTCTATCGAGGTCAATATATTTGATTATTTCTTAATGAACAACTCAAAAAGTATTATTTTTTCCACATACTTATCATGAGATAGTCACTAAAATTCATGGTTTACACATTTCTCCTAGCTAATATTACTTCATGTTCGCAATGATAAAGACATGTCAACTTTAAATAATTTAGTTATAAATACATAAAAAATAGGTATTTATTTCACATAATCTAAATAGGAAACAAAAATGCATTACCAAGTCTATTTGAAAGTCAAACAAATTCCTCGTAACCGCCACCACAAATTCGATGCGATTGATATGTTCCTCTCACATCGGTGCGATATTATTTATCAAACGCACCGCACAAATAATATTTAAACATACAATTATAGCTTGGAGCATTCGATAACTTGAACTTTCCATACTAGTGCTAAAATGATATACGTGCGCATCTGTGCATTAGTGTGATGCACCGCTACAAAAAAATTAAATTTGTGAACTAACAACAGTGCCTCAAAAGTATTTGTGTGTTGATTCCGGTGCGGTTGTGTTTTAAAGTGCACCGACTTTGGTGCATGACTGTGTCTTGGGCGCATAGATGATTTTTTTTTTTTAAATTCAAAGTTATGTTTCCATATTAATAAATAGATTTTTCATTTAACAAAAAAATTGTGAATCTTACCAATTATATTATAAAAGGCCAACAAGACGAATAAAAATATAATATAATTAGAGAAATAATGATATTAAAAAAATACAATGATAATATAAATGATGAAATAACACAAGTACATAGCACTCTCCATTGTAATCACCCTGATTATCTTCCTTGCATGGCATGATAACACTGTTGTTCTCAAAAATATATTTTGATTTAGTGTCATGTCTTAATGCGAACCACCAATACCTATCCAACACATATGGGTAGAAAAACACTCGGTTGCAATTTTTTAGGAAAACATAAGGCTCCCTAGCTTCATTCCACTTCTTTCTAGAGTTGATAGATATCAACCCATTATCACGATCTTCCTTTACATTATTCCGATCAAAGGTGTCCCACCACTTGCACCTAAAAATAACACATTGGAATGAAGAGAAATTCACTTGAATGATCCCTTGTATATTTCCAACAAAACCTAATGTCCCCTGCATTAGGTTTTGACCGTGGTGGCTAGCACGACTAGATTGGTTGAACTTGATTTCCACTCCATAGTCTTGTGTCATGCATCCATCATCAACATCCTCCGTGTGAAAATAATGTCCATATGCCCACATATATGGGAACAAATGCACCTATAAAAAAGTGAAAAAAAATCACAGTGTCATGTGTTTAATAAACCAAGCATAATTAATATATGTGTGTGTGTGTGTGTGTTACAATTCAAAGGTGCAATATGAAGTTAAAATTGTACATAAAGAGAATATAATTACTGAGTTGTTGCATCCAATCCCTTTATTTAGTGCATCCTCTTCAACACATGGGTAACAACGAGATGCACCATATTTCTCTCTGACTTGATCAACAACCCAACTGTTAGGGCATTTCATTGACATATTTTATTTTAAATGATCAGGATAAGGTACATTTATACCATTCAACCGTTTGAATTCTTTCTTGTCACCCTCCCATTTCCTCCTCTTCTCTTCGTACAATGTGATCCACGGTTGTGTCGCTTCCATATTGTAATGAATGATTTTGTTAATGGATTCAATTTATGAATTCACTGATGATAAAATCAAACCAACACACACACACACACACACACACACATATATAGTACATATGAGATCAAAATATGCATTAATATGAAGTTCAGTTTGAATAGTTATTGTGTAGTAATTTGAAAAATGATAAGCATGCACTTACTTTTTTATCATGTGACTCTTTCCATTGGTTTCGAGAAGCTCCCCTTCTCTTTGTCTTCATCCCTTTCATCGTCCCAAATCGTCATCCCTTGTGTGTTTTATAACTTCTTGATGTACTCACTAGCATAATAGAAAGACTCATACGATATATACCCCTTTGCCATAGACTCCTCAGGTTGTTCTCTTTGTCGAAAAAAACCTTTCAGTTTCTTCATGTACCTCTCTAAGAAAAACATCCAATGACAAGAAATGACACCAACTAATTACACCTCATCTACTAGGTGAATTAGAAGATGAACCTGCAAGTCCATGAAACTCGTTGGTTGCTTCTTCTCAAACATATAAACAATCTCATCTATCTCTTGACGCCACCATGGAATTCCAACCGTATGAATCTCCTTTGATGTGATCCAACGTACAAACGTAGACAATTTAGATATAACATGTTGTAGGTCTTGGGGGAATTCATGGTTCACACACCCATGCAGGAGTAGAGGATAATGACACTGCACAATAAATAATACATTATACAAAAATTAATTATAAAATATCCCATTACATAAAAATAAAAATAATAATGAAATCATGTTTTTGACAAATGTACTCTTAGAAGGTTCAAATGGTCATGCGATTTCAACCCCGACAAACAATCTTTTATAGTGAAGCAACACCATAGTGAAAACCCATATAAAGAGGTCACCCTCACACTCATTATAAAGTCCTTTGCCAAAGAAATATCATCTTTGTTGAAATCCATTGGACATCACCTTCTTTGAAAGACAAAGAGGGACCAACCTCTCCTCTAGTTTCTTGTCTTGGCCAATGTCTCCTTTTAGTTTTTTAAGAACTAAGACCTCTTTTAACAACTAATGTGTAACTTTTTTTTGATGATATGTTCCTCCATAAAGAATATGAAACATTTTTGAATATATGCATGGGATCTAGTAAGTGGGAAATCTTAAGATGCTCCCAATATGGGAGCTCATAAAATACAAATTTCCTTTTCATCATAATGGGAAATTTCTCAACATAAGTGTCGAATAATTCTGGATCATTGAAAATAGGCTCCCTAGTTTAATTGACTATTTATGCAAACTCATTTTCCTTCTCTCTCTCATATGTTCTAAGCCATTCAACTGGTGTTATTATTACATGCCTTTGGGTTCTCTCCAGTTTACCATTGAAAGCGGATGTTTCTCTTCTGTAAGGGTGTTCTTTTGGGAGGAATACCTTGGAGCAGTCATACATTGACTTTCATAGGTGGTCGGACCACCTAGGCTTCAGAGAAGGTCCATAACATTTACATCCTTGATACCCTTTTATTACAAGACCTGTGAAATTATTGTATACGGGCTGACACGTTAGTAACCATGAAGATCTGAACAATTTGAACGAATAAAATTAATACGTGAAACAATATTGTTACTAAAAAAATAAATAATAATGTGGTTTACCAGATCAAACTCCTAATGTATTGTGTAAGAACATATGTCATACGCCACAAAACTCCTCTTTGTTGCGATGGGTCTTGATACATCATATACATGTATCCCTTCTTGTAATTCATTCAATTCATCTACCAATGGTTGTAAGTAGACATCCATATTCTTCACTTGTCTTCTACTTCAGATACTATGAGAGACAACATAAGATGTTCATTCTTCACAGACAACCATGGGGGGATATTTTTATTTATCACTACTATAGGCCAAATATAATAGTTTGTGTTTTGGAAGGAATATGGGTTGATGTCATTCATGAATATGCTGAGTCATAGACTTCGTACTTTATCCTTGAAATTTTCAGGCCATGTATCCTCTATATGCTTCATGTCTATTAAATATGTTGGGATTCGCATTATTCCTGACTCACTTTTGTGTGAGGCATGCTATCCTTCAACATAGCTAATTATTTGCAATGAAAGAGTCTTTGAATCCTTGGGATTATAGGCATGTGCCTCAATATCTTATGAGGAGGACCATGTGATTTACCCCATTTTATTTATTTATTTATTTATTTTATGGTACCTTTCATGCCCACATTTCAAACATATATATTTTTCTACATATTCTCCTCCATATAGAATACCATGCATGATATGATATGTACTCAACACCCAACATTTTCAACAACTGCTTTACCTCTTCGCAACTACCCAACAAGACATTATCACTTGGAATAACCTTATCTTTGAATATCCTACAGTTGGTGGGGAATATAATTGTATACTGTCAATATTTAACTTTCATAAAAGCAACCATATTTAAATTTGATTGTGTTATAAATCTAAGGAACTTGATCGATCATGCAGGTGAATTACCTTAATATTGCCAAGAAACATGCATTTGACATGCCAAACTTTTCTTTCACATTGTACAACAACTTCGTTGTCCCTAGATGAGTATAATTTGGCTTACCGGTAGGTCCAAAGAGAGGGGTAGTGGAAGGAGATTTTAGGCTTTCGAATAAGGTATTAGTGATATGAGCATCATCTCCTAGCTCATCGTTGTGGAATGCATCTAACAATATTGCCTCCACGGTTGTCATATCCTGTAAGTAATCATCCATACCAACCTCCATTTGATATCCTCTATTTCCAACTTGTGATGAAGAACTACTATTATTGCAGTCATTCCTAATTGGTGAATCTAGACGTAGTGGGAATTGAATAGGTGGTTGATTCAACCATTCTTTGTATGCGTCCTCTCTGATTCTTGCTCTTAATGCAACCTTCTCTCGAGTTTACATTGTAGTGGGGTGCTTTGGAAGATGGTAGGTGGGTTGCTCATCATCACTAGAATCCTATTTTCAAAAAATATTGAATGTCATTAGTACAATATCAATTATATTAGCAAGCACGTCAATGCAATTGGTTTGTTGAAATTACATTATACCAAACAATTATTACCATCGTTGATCCAGGATTGCGATTGGAAGATACCATGTTCCAATTGGCAAGGTGAAGAGGTTGTCCATTTTCATCTACCAATTTCTTGCGATATGCTACTCCTGATAATAGCTTCCAATGTTTTTGAAAATATGGAGTAATATTTTCTGGATCTGAACTAGATTCCAAATCAGGTTCCTGCAAATTTGGATACATTTTTATTCAAATTGACATGGATTAAAAAAATGCAATTAGACAATTGAAATATAAATAAAATCTGAACTTACTAGAGATGGAAAGGGAGAACTTCGTGAAGGACTTGATCAACAATATGGAACAAGTTGGAAATTGAAGAATTGCCATTTGATATTATTGAGATTTTGTCCCTGCATTTAAGAAAAATAAAAATAAGAATTTGTGTGCATATCCAAAATTAATCTCGACAACCATATAACCACAATCTAAACCTCAATATAGTTTTCAAACCATTTTTCAAGAATAAGGTGACTTTAAGCCCAACATGTGTACTATGAACTATTGTATTTAATGTGGATGCATCGTAAAGGATAATTTGAGATTAATATGTCATTTTATGTGAAATTAAAAATTCGGATAGTTTTTAAACTCAACCGATGCGCTTATCAAAACAAAGAGCACTGATGCATTTAAAAAATTAACAGCACTAGGGCGTTCAAATAATACCCGCACCGGTTTCCGACATTTTGAAAAAAAAAATATTTTATCATAGCTGTGCTCTTCTACAAAAACACATTAATGTGTTTAAAAAAATAAGCACCGCTACGTACATGTTTCTCAATTTTAAAAAATAAAAATGAATTCAACTAACTTCATGCTCTTATAACAATTAGAGCACCGACGCTTTTAAATAGAAACCACACCGTTGCGTTAGAAAAAAAAGTCGCACTGTTTTGGGATTAAAAAAAAACAAAAAAATTATATCATGTTAGTGTGTTGAAAAAATTTGGCTCCTCGTCAATGTCGATGTGGTTTTATATAAATTCATCGGTGTGCTTAACTATTGAATGCATCGATTTGTGAAGAAATTAAAGAAAAATGTGATTTTTTTTTTAATTAAAAAAACGAGAATTGGATTTTCGAAATATAATTTCATAAAGTCTTTTAAATAGTAAAACATTATTCACGATTTCATTGTTTTACCAAATATGTGAAGTGGGTGATTTGAAAGAGAGACATACCAGAAGCACTGTGCAACAACAAAGTACTTTGGAGCAACATAACTATTTAAAAGATCAGAAGTTGAAAGGTACGGTGATTCACTCAAAACCCTCCATAGCAAAAATTTTAAATTTTGATGTTTATTTTACTAATATTTTTTTTACAATTTATATTAAGGTTTAATTAAAGAGAGATCATTTGCAGGAGAGATATATTGAGAGCATTGTGGAGCTGCAAAATATTTTGGATCCACCAAAAGATCAGAAGTTGGAAGCTATAGTGATTCACTCAAAACCTTGGATAACAAAAATATTAAATTTTTAGCCCCAGGGTTAGCTCAACTGGTCGAATCCCTATTGTTAAGTGCCTCGCCGATTGGGAGGTCACAAGGTCAATTCTCCTCGACGCCCTTGGGGTTAGGCCTTGCTAGTATGGCCGACGAGCTTTAAAAGATTCCCTTCGGGGTTGATCTACCCATATTTTCTGTGGATGTAGCGGCCACCCCGTGAACCACCCGTAAAAAAAATTACTGTTAAAATATTTTACAATTTTTGTTAGATTTATTCACAATTTATAAAAAAATTAAAAACCATGTATAATAAAAAAATTACTATATATTTTACTAGTAATTTTTTTTTACGATCTACTTTTCTATTTAAATTTAATTAAAATTCAGAAAAAAAGATAAATCAATACTTACCTTAAACCCTTGCTTCTTTCTGCAAAATTTCACTTTAAAGTTTAACTTCCTTTACCACTTCACAATTAGGATTTTTCAATTTAAACACTTTAGATTTAATAAGTTTGTGTAATTACTATATATAGGGCACATGACATGTAAAGTAGGGGAATCAATTATTAAATTAGATCCAAACCTTGTCGAGCCTCTTTTTTTTTTTTTTTAAACGACTATATGTTCTGTGGTGTGCCCTCTTTAATATAACACATCAATTCTCCTTGTGCAATACAATGCATCGACATATTATAAAACTCTATTAAGTCTAGTTTGTTAATCGTTGCTCCCGGTGTAATATAACACACTGATGCAACTCTTCCAAATAGCACCGTTAAATCATTTCGGTGCGTATATCCTTACAAATCGCCCCGTAATAATTTAAAATTAATTTTTAAAAATAATTTTCCATGACAGTGCTAAACAATTAAATGCATGGTGTGTTTAATGTTCTAAACACACCAGTGCGTTTATTTAGATAAACATATCAGTTACTAGAGCTTTTTTGTTTGAAAATTATTTGATTTATCTGTAAATTATATTTAATGGCTTCTAAATTGAATGCTACATGTTTTGTATTGATAAAAAAATGTCTTAAAATGTCTCAAGTAACAAAAATATTGATCGACACAATGATATAACATTAAAAAAAGCAAGGAGGGCAAGTTTTTTGTAAATTCTTTACATAATTAATATGTTTGGGCAATGTGTAAGTTTAACTAATATATATTGGTAATTGTCTGTCATGCAAAGCCACAAAATGAACAATGTCGATAATATTATTTCTAATCTAAGTGTAGTAGAGCGTAAAATCCTAATAGAAAAATTGCAGAATGATGAATCAGGAGAATGAAAAAATACTATTCAATGTGAGTTATTATTATTATTATTAATAAAATTTTTATTAATAAAATACTTAAGAATATTAGATAACATGTTTTAAACAATCTATTAATCCATATATGTTTAATGTTCTAAAGGGAGCAACAACGAAGGAAAAGATCAATGTCTTTCTCAGAAAAGAAAAACTATAGAACATGTAAATGACGATGAATTAAAGGGGAGAAATTTTTATAACTATGAGGGATCTAGTGGAACAAATGTATAGACGTACTTTGCACTTACAATATAAAAATCAATCCAATGATTCTAAGAACCAAATTATATTTAAACTACATGAAGCGTTTTCAAAGGAATGGCCAATGGGACATGTTAGACTTGCAATAGAAAGAACATACAACAACAAAAAATAATAATTTAAAAGGTAATATTCCTAATTGTATAAGATGATTTTCTAGAATTATATGTATATATGACTACAAACCATTCATTTATTTATAACGATTTTGTTATATTTAGTTTTCATATACTATTATAAAAATAGTTTATTATTTCTTCTTCTTCTTCTTCCTTTTTTTTTTTTAC
Source organism: Pinus taeda (assembly GCA_000404065.3). Classification (NCBI taxonomy): domain Eukaryota; kingdom Viridiplantae; phylum Streptophyta; class Pinopsida; order Pinales; family Pinaceae; genus Pinus; species Pinus taeda. Next base: position 382,847 of record APFE030432027.1, on the reverse strand, counting down.
AGGAAGATTATGAAAATATGAAATGATGAACTCACTGATATGTGAAAATGTCAGTAGGAATGTCCAAAAAAGTGTATAAGGAGATGGTCAAAGAAATGGACATAATTGCATCACATAGAGCCATCTCAACAACAATGTGCTTCAATTGTATGGAATCATGATTGAATTTGTACATATAAAAAAATAATTTAGCATTATGTATTAATTTTCAAGTATTTTCTTGCAGAAAAGAAAAGAAGGTGGAACTCATTCAACACATAAAATAGGACGACTAGGAAGAAAATGGTTGATTTCAAACTTTGTGAGTAATTGTTAATATTTCCTTATAACAACTAAAGGTTTCATTTTTGTATATTTTAAGTTGTTCTACGACAACTATGCTTGAATGTCTTCAAATAGGTGCTAACATACAAAGAAGAGCCATCGAAAGAATTGATTCACATTGGGTTAAATAAGGGTTTGTGAGTATATGTTGGCATATCAAAAATTAATTGTGGAATTTGTAAGTATCTATTTTATTTTACTTCTATGAGTTTATAATTAATAGAACAAAAAATTCCTTTATATTAAATCTATGATTTATAATGGGGTTTAAAACATGCAGGAAACAAAGTATGGAACTACGCCACTATAAGAATTTTTGCAACAAGGCATGAAACATGGTTTTGAAACAATGTGCACATTTTAGGAGTCACTTCTTGCTATGGTACATTGAAATTTGATTTCTATTGATGTATAATATTTATTTCAATTTTCATTATTCTCACCAATGTAGATACACGCATTACACTTTATTTCTATGTTTGCAGATGGAACATGAGCAAGAAGAGGAAAACAATCAATGCAATCAATAAAACATTCGTCCACATAACCCAAGTGATGGAAGTATCTCGAGCACTGATAATAGTTCTATAAAAAAAATGGTGATCTATTTGGATATCAATGCAAACTGTTGTATTTTTTGAAATAATTGTCTGTGAAAATCAGACATTTTGTTTAATGTAATGGACATAGTGTCCCAATTGAAATACAAGGGGTTACCAATCAAACCCCATTTTATATGACAAAGAGTCTCTTATTGATATATAATAAAATACATTTTAATTTATTCTATTGTGTTATCCAATGTCATTGTGAAATGTTACACCATTGATTAAATTTATGGATCATTAAATATTATAATGAAGAGATGTGAAATCTAATAATATAACAAATTAATCCAAACATCATATATAAATGCGTTAACCAAATTTAATTTATATGAATATTTTTATAAAATATAAGTTGATTTTTCGATGAACAATGGATTTAAAAAATTACAACAATTGCATTGTCACGGGTTGACATTTCCAAAAACGAGAAAATCTCATTCAAAAAACCAGTGCGTCTATAGCACCGATGCATTGTATTATATAAAGCCACCGTGACAACATATTTTTGCATGCTCGAGCCTTTTAACGAAAATGAGAGCACTGGTGCATTTATCACTTCAAGCATCGGTCCTATTTAAGATTAACTCCCTAATACATTGTAATTCTTCACACACCAGTGCTTTCATATAACTAACTACTTGGTCCTACAAAATATTATTTCCAGCCTAGTTCTTCATGAAAACTAACAACATTGGTCCTTTTGTACAATTAATGCAGTGGGGCCTTTGTACCAATCATACCCATCGGCACTGCAAGTTTAAAAGAAAGCACCGATACAACAATTATTTTTTGCATGCCCCAATGTCATTCCTTAGAAGAATGCCCCAGGGATTTGTTTATTTTATTTCCTAGCACTGGTGCATTATATATTATGCATTGGTATTCTTTGCATTCAATTACTCGGTGATTTTAGTTATGTATGTCGGTCGATGCTTTTTTGTATGTAGCACACCGGTATTACTTGTTCCATTATGTGCACCACAAAAAAACATCCGCTAGAACCTCCGGTCACCTATATTTTTTCAATTGTGATGAAGTTCCATTAAAAACCTCACTAAAACATCCACTATCCCAAACAAATGTTTTAACATATGTTTTATGGACAATTTTTGCCAATTTTATAACACTAAAAAGCTCTATTATAAGCCTCCGCTGGATTGTATTTTCCTTGTAGTGTTGGTATCTTCTTCTTTGAATCGAACCTAGTGATATCCAAACTTTAAGTCTAGCTTTATGAAGTATTTCGCTTGCTGCAATTGATCCAATAGATCATCTATTATGTGCAAGGGGTACCTGTTCTTGAGAACAATTTTTTCAATGCCCTGTAATCTATACACATTCTCCAAGTCCCATCCTTCTTTAGCACAATGATAATGGGTGACCCACATGGTAATGTACTCGATAGAATGACACCTCGTTTTAGTAGTTGATGTTCACCTCACCTACTTCCATAACATATTGCCTATACAACCTAATGTTTGGCAATGGGGAATCTGACAATAATAGGATCTCGTGCTCCACTTCCCTCTTGGGTGGTATCCCTTTAGGCTCTTGGAACACATCCATGTATGCCTATAACAACTCTTCACATTACTATTTATATTTCTTAGTACACCCCTCCAAGGATGAATTTTCTCTCACTTACTCTTCTACAAACTGATTTTCTCTTAACAACAATAAAACATTCTTCTTGCAAGAAGATATTAGTTTCTTAGCTTGGTTTGAACTTACCAATGAAATTTGTATGCGTTGATGGTGAATGAATTTTCATCCTTGGTGAGGTAGTAATGGTTGGCTCTCTACATGAAGATTGTGTCTCGCATATACATACATGGGATTCCAAACATGACCCCACATACATCAAGGGGAACTATATCTAATTCTACTTCATCAAAAAATTCGCTGATAGCAAATCTGATTTTTCACTATTTTGTTACCTTTATTTTTGCATCCTTATTTACCCATCCTAGTCGATATTGGCTTCGATGATCACAAACTTCCTATTCCAATTTGTTGACCAACTATGTAGCAATAATATTTTCCTATGATCTTGAGTCAAGCAAAGCATAAATCTTGGTCTTTTTAACCTGTATCTTTATATGGAAGAGCCTGGTCTTTTCGTTCTCTTCTTGTTGCTAAAGGCTACTTAGATTCACCTCCTTTTGCATTGATGTATAGATGATCTTCTCATCCATGTTCGAGCTTCTTTGAAATTATATGCTCGAATTTATTGAATTTTCTTATAATAGAAATTGATCTTCTAATATGATAGTTACTTTTAATGATTTACACTCAAGTTATCTTATTTCACTTATATCATTAAGCAATTATACATAGAATATCTCAACAGTAGAACAACGATAACAGTAGGATCATTAAGAGACAACCAAACACAAAAGACACAAATTTTCCTTGGGAAAACTTCACAAAATTTTCTTCATAGGAGAATTTAATCTTCATCAAGGTTTACAAAAATAATTGTCTAGAAAGATGTGCCAACTCTCAAGCCCAAATACTAGTCAAACTTGGTAAAGAAATTCTAGTTTGTACTTGCAGTCAAACCATCCAAAATAGAGAAGTCAACGTTGGCTGATATTGGCCAATACTGGTCAATAGAAAGATTAGGACCTACAATCAAGGTCTTGAGGTCAACTACAACCTACAGTCAACATACTAAGGTCTAATTCGAGCTGCAGTTAATTCGGTCAACAGTCAAACTTGGTCCAACTTCAAAAAAATAAAACTTCACTCAACTTAGTCAACTTTGGTCATCTCTCTCTCTATCCACACACATGACTGCTTTATATAGGATCTTTGTTGTTGATTGGATGATCAAAATGAATGTTTTTGATGTGTATTTATATTGGTCAAATGATAACAGTAGGATCATAAAGAGACAACCAAACACAAGAGACACACATTTTCCTTGGGAAAACCCAACCCTGGGAAAAACCTAACGAAATTTTCTTCATAGGAGAATTTAATTTTCATCAAGGTTTACAAAAAAAATTGTCTAGAAATATGTGCCAACTATCAAGCCCAAATACTAGTCAAACTTGGTAAAAATTCTAGTTTGTAATTGTGGTCAAACCATCTAAAATAGAGAAGTCAATGTTGGCGAATGTTGGTCGATACTAGTCAATAGAAAGATTAGGACCTACAGTGAAGGTACCGAGGTCAACTATAGCATGCAGTCAACATACTAAGATCAAATTTGAGATGCAGTTAATTCAGTCAATAGTCAAACTTGGTCCAACTTCACAAAAATAAAACTTCAATCAACTTAGTCAACTTTGCTCTTCTCTCTCTCTATCCATAGGTGTGATTGTTTTAGACAGGATCTTTGTTGTTGATTGGATGATCAAAACGAATTTTTTTTATGTGTAATTATAATGGTCAAATGGGTTCCCTTTACTGAGGGTCACCTCCTACCAAGGGTGGGGCTGACTTGGATTTTTGAAGCCTACATGAACCTTTTAAAAATAAAATTTATTTCAATATTTATAATTCCTTTTGACCAACTTGGGAGGACCCTTGGCATGAAGGAATACCTCCCGATGCTACAAAAAATCAACATAATTTATAGACATGATATTCTTCTTCTTATTATCTTTCTTTTTGTTCTTAGTTAACCTATAGATGCAACTTCCAAAAATTCTCCTCTATGTGACCATAAATATTACAATGGTAGTTGAGATATTTTCACTGTTTTGTTGTGGAAATTGTATTTTTATCTTCCCCCCTTTCCACTTCTTCTTCCCCTCCTTGGAAGTGTCTTGGTGCTCCTTATTCGATCTACTTAATTCCCTTTCTTTGGGTCTATGTTCTCCAGCTTTTGTGACTATACACATCCACCATTATGGGCTTGAAAAAAATCATTTTCTTCTAAAAATGGTTTTTTAAACCCCCCCGGATACTTGAGGAGTATATTCAGGCTATTTGGGGAGATACCTAACATTATGGTTATCTTTCTAAATTTTGTGGTGTACTCCTATACACTCTTCCCTTGCTTCTGCCTGAAGTAGTGTCACCAGATCCACTAATCCTCTACATGAATATAAGGTAAAATTGTGATTTTATGAGGGTTTCAAAGTCCTCCCACTTAGTCACCATAAGATATCCTTACAACCTCAAGGTCTTTGTGTGGTTTTCCAGGGCATGGCCCTCTAATTTTAGCTGAACAAATTAAATATATTGTTCTTCCTCTATAAGATGAACATTGGAATAAACATACAATTGTCGTAAGGATTGATTAAGCTTTAGAGCATCGATCTCACCTTGATATGGCTTGATTTCAACTTGCACTTCCATTTTGAATGGGGATTGTGAATGGTTCACAACACTCAAACTGGTTTGATCTTTTTCGAGTTCTTTATTTGGGTCCTTCTTGGTTTCTTCCTAATGTCCCGATCTCCCCTTTAATCATACCTCTAGATTAGAACCCCCATCTTCTCCAAATAGCCTGAGCTTATTGGTTAGACCCATAATGAGGAGATTAAGGTTATGATTTATATCTAAAACTTGTGCTTCCATCTGCAAAACCTCTCCTCTATAGGATCAAGAGGGTCATTTACAAATTCATAGACCATGATAGGGGTTTTATGTATTTTGGCTTAGCTGATATAAATCCCTTGCAATATCCATAATATACCCAAATAAACCTGCTTTTATACCAATATGATATTTAAAATTTTGTGGATATTCCACTGGAAAATTCGTCACAATAAATCTATTAAATTATACTTAAAAAATCTATAATCTACACTATGAAGGTTTATTTGTCTTTAGATTTTTGGATTTGTAAATTAATGTTTATTATTTGTGCAGGATAATTATAATTATGTATAAAATAGAGAAAAAATAAATAAAAAATCATAAACCATGACTGGCACATGATATATCCTGCGAAACCCTTTTGGGAGAAAAACTTGCTGGAAGATGAGGCCACTCAATTGTCTTTCTCTGAATAGAAATTGGTTGTGAGTACAAAGAAGTAAGGCATGTGGCCATTGAGCTACTACAATGCACTAATCTTGTATATTTTCACTGTCCCTATCACTCTTGGCTACTCTTCTCATCTATGGAACAAAATGCACTAAAAAAGAATGGAACGCTTTTTCCTCCTAGTGGCCTGATTATAACACAACATAGTAGTCTACTATTAGTTAGGTTTAACTCCTTCAACTCTTAAATAGAATTACATTATGAAATCTTATATAGTCGTCTTCATCATGATCACATGGTTAGCCCCTTTACCATGAGCAATAGGGGTTGACGTGACATCCCCTCGAATTATGGTGGTCAAAGCAAGAAGGTCAATTCCAAGTGGCATAACTTTTGCATACAAAATCAGATTGAGGTGATTCTCACAATGTTGGAAAGGTATTTCTGTGTAAAATAGGGAAAAAAAAGTGTTTCATAGAAGTAGAAAATATTAACCCTCGAAAAATGTTGTTTGATGCTTCAAACTGCTGCCAAAAGGTTTCAAACCCCAATTTTCCAAACTAGGCCCTGCCGATAAAAAATGTCCTATGAGATGATTCCTTAACTTTTTCCACTCTAAAAGCATCGAGATGGATCAAAAGAAATACAATGATGTAAACTAGATCAGAGCCACAACTGGATCAGATCCACAACTTTATATTCAGTGTAAGCTGGCTCAACTTTGACATTCTATTTTAAGGCTTTGAGGGATTCTTGAGTGGTAGTTGGGGTCGTGTTCTTGAAAGCAACAATTTTTCTTGCAACATCATTCGTTGTTCTTGTATTTTGTTGTTGATGATGAGTAATGGTATTCCCTTAGTGATATGAAATAACATTCATACCCACAAGTATTAAGAGCAACACCTTATCACCTGATTTACTAAGGAAAATCCAATATTCAGACACAGGGTTATCAAACAAATTCTTGAGCACTTGGGTCGGGCCCTAACCCAAGGAAAATCATGTCCTTTGAAGAAAACGCAGGATAAGAACACATAAAATGTGTTTCATTAACCAAAAATGTTTTTAAACATGTAAAATGACAATTGAAATAATAGGCACAAATCTCCTTCTCTAATATTCACTAGCTTTCCTCTAGAATTCAAATCCCTACTAAGATGATATGCTTTCTTATTTATACAAAAATTGGGTGAGGGTAGCCTCCTTGAAGGGAAGACTTCCTCCCTCCAAAACTCCTAGAAAATTGGATTTGGTCCCTCATTGTACTCACAACCATAGAGAGGGAGTAACTATTCATGAGACATCTTAGTTGTGATTAGCCTGTAACAAGGAACAAGCCTCCTTAATTTTCTCATGTTGGTCTCCAATGTGATATGCACAATAAATCCTCAATATCCTACACATTTAATATATTAGGCCACGTGATATAGCAAATATCTCATAACCTTCCTAAGAACATATTATAACTTGAAAAATACTTTATCAAATGCAGAAGGAGAGGTTTAAACATGCCAAAGGATGGTCATATGGGCCTTAAGTTATACCTATTTGGGAGGCCCATTAGTCTTCTGTACCTGTATATGGATCTACATGTTCTTATAAACAATTTTTTAGCCCTCAAGGCATCCCCTGTGAGTTCCTCCCTCTCTCCTATTTGCTTTCCATATGCGATATCCAAAGGTGAAAGTGGAAAATACCCAAAACAAGTTTCAAATGGTGACTTACGAGTAGAAGTGTGATTTCTTTGTTATGAGTGATGTATATGCACTAGATTTTCATAAACTGATTTATGTGGATTATTCTATTATAAGAGTACTATGTATGTACCATATTTTCATCCCAGATCTTCAAATGCCTCTAATTGCAACCCCTTAAAAGTTGCACCAAAGTCTTTTTGACTACTTTTGTATGCCCATCTATTTGTGGATGGAATGATGTATACCTCTTTAAATTCATGTCCATCTTCTCCCATAATGTAGTCAAAATTGCACAGAGAAATCTTGTGTCCCTATCTAAAATGATACTCTTCAACATCCCAAAGTGCATCCACACCTATCCAAAAAATAATTTATTTGCTTCTTTCCCACTGATGGAGACTTTTTACAGGGCATCAAAACGCACATCTTGCTAAACTATCAACCACCATGAACAAGTAGTCATGTCACTGCATGGTTGTTGGTAAATATTCCTCCAAGTCCATGGAAATGATTTCCCAAGGATGAGTGGGTACAAGTAAGGGATGATATAGACCATGTTTCTTGTTACTAGTGTTATAGGCCATTTTGTCACATCAGATCAGTGAGCCTCATAATGGGATTAATCAACATCCTATTCCCCCTTGTCACCATCTTGCACAAAGCCCTAAGCATGATCCATTCAACCCCCATAATTTCATCCCTAAAATGCATCATCTAAGCCAGTTTTAGGACCAATGCTATATGTATGACTACTGGGGTGTGATCACCTACAAGTTGCTCCACTGTGGCCTGTGTTGATCACCAACAAATTTCTCCCCTTTGCACCTGATTTGGTTCTAGAAATCTAGGAGAATGATTGAGATTCTGGAAGCTTCCCCTTCTAGGAGATTCTAGAAGTTGTTTCAACTACTTACTTTGGATAAAACATTCAGATCCTATCCTTCCCTACTTTGGAGTTTTCACTACTTATCCTTTAATCCTATCCCTCCATCAAGGTGGATCTCAAACCCTAGATTGGTAATTGGATAAGAACTCCCAAATACCCTACTTCTCTATATATTCCCAACCTTCTATGTGGTTGGGGGTTGGCTTTTGGAGAGTGATTATGCCCTTATGTTTTTGTAGTGATTGGTCATCATCTCATGCATTTATGGTGATTGGAGGTACATATTGTGACAAGAAAAGGACAACTCAACAACTTGGATGAGCTCTTCTACAAGATCAAATGCTACTTATGGTTGTAATATCCTTCCATTTATATTAATGCTAAGAATTATTTTTTTTCCTATATGTGATGTTGTTATTTCATATATTTCAATACCATGTTGATCTATTGAATGAAGTACGTAGATGATACTGCATAGGTCTCGTAGTTTCTTGGCTTGTGTTATTTGACTGTGTAGGTTCTAATTTTGGCATTCAAAGATGGAATTGGAGCTTCTAAGCTAAAGAAGGAGTGAAGTTAGCTACCGACCTAAGGGAGATACTTTTGTCCATAATCGTAAATTTCGTACAACAACTAGGCTGGCTGGTACAACAAAGCATGCATCCTCTTGTAAACCTAGCTATATGTGCTTGCATTTTGAGCAAATGCATATACCTATACAAGTTGGTCATTGTCTTCCAGACACAAAATTGCCTTGTAACCATGGAGGTGACAACCTCTCTAATCGATTGCAGCCACTCACCTTCAAGAACACATAACTTATCTATCTTGTAGAGTAACTCATCTTGGAGATGATATTGAACTGTGTTGTCACCATCGTGCAAATGAATATGGCTATGCAAATGTTGAAACACATCCTTGAAGTCCACATCCTACGAATATGCCTCTTTGTATGCATCACGGGTGAATGGTACCATGTGCATTAGAGTTCCCAAAGATGTGATATTTGATGTAGGTGGCCTTGAAACAATGTTGGCTAACTTGTTTGTGTTGCGCTTCTTATACTTGATCACTAAATGAAATTATTGTAGAAACCCCATTCACTTGTAAATTCCTGGTCTACTTTAGCTTACTTTGGGCCTACAATTACTTTACTAGATGGTGATATGTGTGGATTATTGTCTCCTTTCCCATTAGATAATGTTTCCTCGTCTTCACTTCTTGAACTGGGGCATAGAGCTCCTTGTCATAAGTAGGGTATCTAAGAACTGCCCCATGAAATACTTTAGAATGGTAGCATACAAGACTTCTTCCCTGCATCAAAACTACTTTCATAGTATACCCACTTGCATCTATCTCCAAGTTTAGCAATTCCATATTGGTTCTTGACTGATATTCTTCTTTAACTCCTTGAAGGCCCTCTACTGAGCCTTTCCCAACTAGAAACTCTTACCACTTTTTGTTATGGCATGGGGTGGTGCTGCTAATATTGAAAATGAGTCTATGAATTTCCTTAGGTATTGTGCTACCCCAACAAAACTCCTAACCTCAGAAACATTAGTAGGCACTAGCCATTTCATGATGGCTTCCATCTTGGTAGGATCTATTTTCGACTCTCCTTCACCTATCACATACCCTAGATACACCAAATACTACTATGGAAACTCACACTTCTTGAGATTTTCTAGTAAATGGTGCTTCTTTAATGTCTCCAGAACCTGTGTCAAATGTGATATGTGCCCCTCCCAGGTAGCAATGTATACTAGTGTATCATCCAAATAGGCAATAAAAAATGAATCTATAAAATGCCACGATATATCATTCATTAACCTAATAAACAGAGTAAGTGCATTGAATAGGTTAAATGGCATGAGTAATCACTCATACAAACCTTTCTTGGTTTTGAAGGCAATATTCTAGGTTTCTTCTTCTCTAACTTGAACTTGGTAATATCCAGACTTTATGTCAAGCTTAGTGGAATATTTCTCTTGCTGCGATTGATCCAACATATCATCTATTCTGGGTAGAAGGTACTTATTCTTGAGCGTTACTTTATTCAATTCCATGTAATCTATACACATTTGCTAAGTCCATCCTTCTTTAGGAAAATGATGATGGGTGACCCACATGGTGATTCTCTTAGTCACATTACACCTTATTCTAGTAGTTTCTACAACTATTTCTTCACCTCACTTGCTACTATGACAAACTGCCTATAAAACCCAATGTTTGGCAATGGAGAGTCTGGTAGTAGCTGGATCTCATGCTCCACTTCCCTCTTGGGTGGTATCCCTTTAGTATCCTTGAACACATCCCTATATGCCTATAACAACTTTTCTAGTTACTATTTATATTTCTTAGTACACCCCTCCAGGGATGCTTTTTCTCTCATTGACTTGCCTACATATTGATTTTCTCTTAAAGACAATAAAACATACTTCTTGCAAGAATTGATTCGTTTCTTGGCTTGGTTGACACTTACAAGTGAAATTTTTTACTTTCCTTTGTGCGCATTTGTGGTGAACGATTTTACATCCTTGATAAGGTTGTACTAGTTGGCTCTCTGCATGAAGATTACATCCTGCATATACATATAGGGGCTTTCAAACACCACCCAACATACGTCAAGGGGATCTACATCTAATTCTACTTCATCAATAAAATTAACACTCATAACAAAATTGATTTTGCATTGTTTTGTGACCTTTTATTTATGCATCCTTATTTACCCATCCCAATAGATATGGGATTCAATGATCACACACTTTTAATCCTAATTTGTTGACCACCTCTATTGCAATGAGATTGTTGTGTAATACAAGTCGAATAACATATCAATCTTGTGATTTTTAACTTGTATATTTATATGGAAGAGCCTGGTATTTTCATTTTCTTTCTGTTATTGAAGACAACTTAGGTTCACCTCCTTCTTCACTGATGTACATGTGATATTATCATCCACATTCAACCAAATTTCAACTTGGTTGCTTGAATCAGTAGCCTTGATGTTCTTCTTCTTATTATATTTCTTTTGTTCTTTAGGTTAAGCTTTGGATGCAACTTCCAACCCTTCTCCTTTGTGTGATTGCCAATGTTCTAGTGGTTGAAGTGGCTGCTAGGATCTTTTAATTGGTGTGTTGTTCCTGCTATCTTTTTATCCTTTATCCATTTCCATATATATTTTCCCCTCCTTAGAAGTGTCCTGGTACTCCTTCTGCTTCGATCCACTTGATTTCCCTTTCTTTAGGCCTATGTTATCCATGTACAATGTATGTACATAATCCTTGTCCACCATTCTAGGATTGAACAACATCATTTAATTTTGTAGATGGATGTGTAGACTCCTTAGATACTTGAGGAGTACATCTAGGTTCTTCGGGAAGATACCCAACATTATAGCCATCTTTCTAAATTCTTTGGTGTACTCTTGTACACTCTTCCCTTGCTTCTGTCTGAAGTAGTGCCACTGGATCCACTAGTCCTCTACATACCTGATAGGGTAAAGTTATTACTTTATTGAGGGTTTAAAAGTCCTCCCACTTAGTCACTAGAGGATATCCCTCCAACCTCAAGATATTTATGTGGCTTTCCCACTAGGTCAAGGCATGGCCCTCTAATTTTAGCCATGAAAATGGAATCTTCTATTATTCCTCTATAAGATGAACATTGCAATAAAATTATAATTGTTGCAACCAATGATTTAGCATAAGAGCATTAATATCACCTTGATATGACTTTGTGTCAACGTTTACTTCCATTTTGATTAGGTACTATGAATGGTTCACGACACTCAAATTGGATTGATATTTTTCATGTTCTCTCTTTGAATCCTTGGTTTCTTCCCAATGTACTAATTTCCCTAATGATCATACCTCTGTATTAGAACTCCCACCTTCTCTGGATAGCTTGAGCTTATTAGTAGGGATTCTAGGAGGAGATTTAGGTTACGATTTATATTTGGAACTTGTACTTCCATCCACAAAAACCTCTCCTCTACATGATCAAGAGGTTTATTTATATATTTGTCAGCCATGATCGAGGTTTTATGTCTTTTGACTTAACCGATATAGATCCCATGCAAATCTCCACAATATACCCAAATAAACCTTCTTGGATATCAATATGATCTATAAACTACCATGGACATGAAAATTACTATTTATTGTGTATGCATGCAAATTATAATTATGCAGAAAATAGATAACAATGAAATAAAAACTCGCAAACCAACATTTTTAGAAGATATATCCCAGGAAACCCTTTTGGGAGAAAACCTAACTGGAATATGAGGCCACTTTTCTCTCTTTCTCTGAATAGAAAATCATATGAGTGCATAGAAGTAAGGCCTATGGCCTGTGGGATAGTACAATGCACAAATCCTGTTTATTTTCTCTCTTTATCCATCTTGGATACTTTTCTTATCTACGGAACAAGATTCCCTCGAAAAGAATGGAACCCATTTTCATCCTAGTGGCCTGGTAGCAAGTAATGGGATTGACGTGGCATCCTCTTAAATTATGGTGGTCAAAACAGGAAGGTCAACTTCTGAGCAACATAAATTTTATGTACTAAATTTGATTGAGGTGATTCTTATGCCATTGAAAAGGTCTTTGTGTGTAGAATAGAAAACAAAATGGTGTTTCACTTAATCAACAAATATTTACCCCAAAAGAATGTTTTTTGATGCCTCAAATTGCTCTCGAAAGGTTTTAGATCCCAATTTGACCTATTGGGAATCACTGGTAAAACTATTCTTGTGAGATAATTCTTCCACTTTTCCACTCTAAAAACATCGATATGGATGAAAAACAATATAGTGATCTAGTCTAGATCAAATCCATAACTTTATCTTCAGTGTAAGCTTGCTCAAAATCGACATTCTCTTCTAAGGCTTTGTGGGATTCTTGAGTGATAGTAGGAGTTGGGTTCTTGAAAGCAACAACTGTGCTTGCAACATCATTCTCTTCTCTTGTCTTGTGTTGATGATTGACGAGTGATGGTCTTATGTAACAACCCCATAAGTTTCCATGTAATAAATGGGAATTATTAAAGGAAAAAATAAGACCAAGGTCACGGGACATGTATTTCGAGCTAAATGAGGGGAAAAACATTACATCGTGAGACACTTATGGTTAGTTATCTATTGGATATGGAAATTGGCATTATCATTGGCATTGGAAAAAGGAAAAGGGAAATAAATGGAAATTAATTCAAGAAATAAAGGAAAATAAGAGAAAAGGAAGATGAAGAGACAAGAATATGCATGCAATGGAAATTGAAGAAAAAGGAAAAGAAAAGAAAAGAAACAAGGAGAAAACATTCTAGCATTCTCACTTGGAAAAGGAGAGGTAAAAGAAACATAGAGATCACTTAGAGATCACAGGGACAAAACTTGGGCACAAGGAGAGACAAGCAAGGAAGCAAGTAATGAAAGAAGAATTCATGTGGTAGCTAAGAGGAAGATTGGAGCAACAACTAACAAGAGGAATTTTATAGGTAACAGTATGCATATGTGATTTATCATGTTGGGATTTGTTTGCTTGGTTCATGGATTAGATTATTGGCCATTTTTTGTCATTGCCGTGGATATTTTCCTGGATTAATAGTGATGGACAACCTTTCCTATGTCATTTCTTGGATAGTCATGATGTAGTGGGTTCCCTATTTGGTTAAGCTTTGGAATGTCAATAGATTTTGGATCCTAGTTGAGGTAGTCTTAGGAAAATACTAAGGTTGAGGGTTGAGATGGTTTTATCTAGGAAGCTCTTGACAGGTGGGTGGAGACAGAAATATTCCTGTGGGTATGGTGAAAAAATCCTGAGGAATCCAAGCTTTTATTGGTTTTGGTGATTTCTGGACCGGTTTAGGTGAAATAAATGTGGCTTGAGGGTGGAGGTGGTTTAACCTCCGGACTCCGTTTTTTGTTATGTTTAGTTTATCCCATGTGATCACACATTCATGCTTGGAATATGGCAAGAGAGTGATTGGTTGAAATAAAGATTTGGTTCAACCCAATCGAAGGTTGGGTGGTACATGGAAGTCACTGAATTGGTTGGCATATGCATATGTTGTTATGTGTTATTTCTTAATGATATCAAGAAGCACATGATCTAATTTAATGTGTGACTTTATGACTATTTTGTCATGGCTTCATTTTGGTTAAATGTTGGTTACATGCATGATATATTTATTATTATATGATGTGATCTTGTTATTGATCGTGTTCGTGGTTTGAAAAGTTATTGAACTATTTATATGAATGCATGAACTAATATGAACTTGATACAACTATTATGAGAACACAATGAGCCTTCTTGATCATTCTTTGATGAACTAATGACAAAGTGAACATATATGCATTCATGGACTATAGGTACTATGTTTACAAAGTGTTTGTATAGATGATTATCATGTATTTGTAAATATTGAGCAGGAACATGGCCAAGAATAGAGAATGAAGACTCCTACATGTGGCTAAGAGAGTCCTGGAAATTTTTGAGTAGATTTGGGTAGTTTTCCAGTAGGGTAACACTAAAAATCTAGAAGAGAGTCTTTGGCCACACTCTCAAAATTGGGTAATTTCGGCTATTGCCTCACTGAGTTTGAGTTGTGCATGTGGTTGGAACCCTCTTGTAGCATTTACTGGCCTTTTTGTGTCTGATTGGACTATAAGCTAGGTCAAGGAATGGCATAGACTCATGGAAAAGGTCACCGGTGAGGTTAAGTTGTTAAAGATATGATCAAGTGTCCCTTAGTGTTATAGTAAGATTTGGACAAGTGGACACCATTTCCATAATTGAATCTTGGAGGTTGGGTCATGAATAGTAACTCTTAGCTCATGTTTACCCTGGTAAGCTTGTAAAAGCGAGTGGGTGTTACAAAGTGGTATTAGAGCAGGTTCACAACACTAGACCCCAAGGTAAATGTAGATGGTTTATGCATATTGATATGCATATGTCTATATGTTATCATGCATGAATGGAAATTATTTTATTGTTAATGATGTCTTAGTATCTTGATTCATGCGTGTACTTATATGTTCTTGATATTATTAGTATGTATTGTGCTAATTTGGATTAACCTGTGCAGATGCAATAACCTCACCAACAATAAGTTGAGGTAATTATTTTGATTATGATTTTATTTTGCTTAGCATTGTTGTGTTGCAAGAAATAGAAGGCCAAGAGATGAAGAGCATAATGGTTGAATACAGTTCATATGACTCCCTGTATAGGCCAGAAGATAAATCAACGGGATGGGAGAAATTAGTTGGGCAACAGGGCGAGGGAGACCCTCCTATTCCAATAGATACATTAAGAATTTTGAAGGCTAAGATCATAAGATGCAAATAAGATAATGAACGATTGATCGACACCCAGTAAAGGATTTCAAAAGTTCAAGAAAAACAAGTTGATATTAATGCAATTATCCTTCAAATCCTTTCAAATTTATAGAAGTAGGGACAACTAGGGATTAGTCATGGAGGTAGACAAGAAGAAAATACCTATGGTTCATATGGAAGCAGGGCCTAGAAAAGGTACAAGATGGATAAGGATGTTACAGTAAAGAGTGATAGACTCTTGGGTACACCTGAAAGGAGAGCTAGTATGCATAGATTTTATTCTAGCTCTACTTCTAGTAGACCTCATCGACATCACTGCTATCATCATTATAGGAGGAGTGAGAAGGGGTATTTTCCAGAGGGATTCAATAAATCTAGGCTTTCTACTTTTGATGGTGAGATGACTAAGTCAAAAGATGCAAAATCATGGTTTCTTGAAATGAGGAAATTTTTTAGGATTCATGATTATTCAGAGAATATGAAAGCCAAGATAGCTACTTTCAGTCTCAAAGGAAAAACATTTATGTGGTGGGAATATGTTAAGCATGTCAGAGGCATTAGGGAAGAGGAGACGATTTCAGAAGAATTTGAAAGACACTTCGTGAAGAAGTACCGGTCTGAGAGGTAATATGATGGAAAATCCAAGGTGTAACAACCCTGGTTGATTTTCCAGGTAAACACAATAAGGCCAAGGTCATGGGACACATATTCCAAAATGAATGGTGGGTGAACATCATAGTGGGAATCACTTACAGTTTGCTAATGGCTATGGAAATTGACAATGGCATTGGTAAAGGAAAAGAGGAAATAAATGACATTAAATTATGAAAATAAAGGAAACTAGGAGAAAAGGAAGGTGAAGAGACACAAATATGCATGCAAGGGAAATTAGAGGAAAATTGAAGGAAAATGAAAGAAAACATAAAAAGGAAAGGAAGAGACTAGAAATCAATGATAGAAAGGAATCATAGAAATAATACATATATTTTGTTCATCTCTTAATTAGGATAAGTAAAGGAGAAGGAACAAGCACTTGGACAAGCAAGCAAGGAAAGCAAGGGAGGTCAAGAGGAAGTTTGGACAACAACAAGGACATAAATTAGCTATGGATTGAAGTAATAGTGTCCATGGGTGATTTAGCATGAACTGATTCAAATGCATGGTACATGTATTTGGTTATTTGGTTATGTTTATTTTCATTGGCATGGGTTTTGCCTGGTTTGACAGTGGTTTTAGCCTTGCCTTGCCATTTCCTGGATAGCCATGGTGTGATGGGGTTTATTCTTAGTTGAGATTTGAATTTTATAATGGTTTTGGAATCAGATGTTGTGGTCTCTAAAAAATACCAAGGGTTGGGGTTGGAGATGGTTTTCTTTGGGAAGCCCTCGAAAGGTAGGTGGAGACAGGAAAATTCCTTAAGGTATGTCAAAGAAATTTTGCGGCATCCAAGCTTGGTTTGGTTTTGTGATCTCGGGACTAGTTTAGGTGAGATCATATTAGCTTGAGGGTGGAGGCGGTTTAACATCTAGAATCCTTGGTTGATTATGTCTTGGTATATCCCATGAGATCCCACATTCATGCTTGGAATATGGCACTAAGATGATTGGTTGAAAGAAAGATTTGGTTCAGCCCAATATATGGTCATGTGGTACATGGAAGTCCCCCACTTGGTTGGATTTTGCATAAGTTAATATAAGTTATTTTCCCCATTGTGATTTATGAGCACATATATTGGTTATTATGTGGATTTTATGGTTGATTTGTCATGGTTTCTATTTTGGTTATAAGTTGGTATAGGCATGGGTATATGACATTCCCTATTTATGGATCTTGTTCATGATTTGATAAGTTATTAATGGTTTATGAATGCATGGGATAACAAGCGTTGTTGTAGATATGTTGAGAGGGAATTGGGTTTTCTTGGTGATTCTCATATGAAGTTTAGAAGTTTATGATCATATATGAATTCATAACCTGTAGCTTTCATGTTTACCATATGTTTGACGAAATGTCTATTGTGTACTAGGCATGTTTAGGTCAAGATATTGTTCAAATTTTAATGGTTGGCATTATTATCATCTTAATCATGATTATGTAAATTTATAGGCAGTTCTAGGTAGTGGTCTCAAGGCTATCTTGAAAAGTGGCACATATCTCAAAACTGTTGGCACAAAACTAACGAATTTGGGTCATAACCTTTGGAAACTAGGCTTATGGTGTAGTTATAGTCTCATAACCACATGTGTGAGGTGTTATGGATGTGATTATGGAGTTAAGTCAGTGAAAAAGGTTTCCAACTTAGGGATTAATCACTTGGGGTGGTTTTCAGGCTCCTATGTGGTTTGTAGTCCCTGAGGGATGGCAGTAAGGTTCCGGTTTGTAGGCCCCACTTCCATGTCTGGAACATGGACGTCAGGTCATTTCATAGTAGCAATCAGCTCATGTTGACCCCGTAGAGCTTGTAAAAGTGGGTAAATATGGGAGGAGGCATTACAAAGTGGTATCAGAGTGAGGTTGCAACACTAGACCTTGGAGTAAAAAGAAGATTGTCATATAGGCTTATATGTTTTGAATGCAAGTATGATGGTTAATGGTTGTTATGTCCATTGTATTTATATGCATGCATTTCGTTCTATTGTTGTTGTGGTTACATGCATGATTGATGCTAGTTGATTAGTGCAGTTATATGCACGTGCATCGATTAGTCATGCATGATAGTTAACTTGTTGTTATATGCAATGAAGTCAAATGCATGATCATTATTGTCATTGTAGATAAGATATTGATATTATTATTTACCATACTAATCTGGACTGAGTTGTGCGAATGTGATAGCCTCCCCTGATATATGTTGAGGTATGATTCTGATTATGTCTTATATTGGTTTATCTAACATGGTATGTTGCAGGACAATAGAAGATTAGGGATGGAGATCATAATAGTTGAGTACAGTTCACAAGACTCCCCTTAGAGGCTTGATGTGAACTCTATGGAATGGGAAAGTTCAGTTGGGTAGCAAGGAGAAGAGTATTCTCCTGATCTAGTAGGTACACTAAGGAGTCCAAGGGCAAAGATTATCAGTTGAAATACATATAATGAAAGGTTGATTGAGGTACAAGAAAGACTTACAAGGGCTTAGGGAAAACAAAAACAGGTTAATGAAGTCATCCTTCAGAGCCTTACGTATTTGCAAATGCATTTCTACTTGGGATGAAGAATATCTTTAGATTGCATGACTACTCTGACAATAGCTACCTTCAATCTCAAAGGGAAAGCAAATGTCTAGTGGGAAGATGTGAAGCATGTTAGCGACATTAGAGAAGAGGAGATGATTTGGGATGACTTTGAGAGCCTCTTCAGAAATAAGTACTTATCTGAGGGGTATTATGATATAAAGGCCCAGGAGTTCTATGATCTCAGGATACAGGTGACAAGGAAAATGTGGCTCCATACAAGAAGTTCAATGCAGCTGAGAAATGACATGGGTCTCAGCTCGTGGTGCAGTAAAGTAAAAAAAATGGTAGAGAACCATTGTGGTGGAGATCATCTCAGGAAGGATTTCCATTTGTGTTAGAGTGGTGCAGTGGATGTGTGGCAGGCCTCATATGTACAGTGCGCAAGAGATGCAAGTAGTTGGGGATGTAGGTTAGAGCATTCCCTGAATCTATGCAGTGGTGGATAACAAGAAGTAAGGTCACAAGGTATCCATCATTAAGGTGGAAGTGGAACCAAGGGAGAGTTCCAGGTAGAGCCTTAATGCATGTTTTAGACTGAGCAATAGAGCAAGTTGAAGTGCATGGATGCACTTTGAGTTGAGGAAGCTACCTGAAAGATGGTTGATCAGATACAAGTATGATAGTTTATTTCAGCTTACAAATAAATTCGTCAGAGATGATATGTGCTAGTGTTCAGTTGCATGGTAGCATGCTAGGTATAGCAGGTAAGGCAACTGGTATATTGTTATATTTATTTATGCATTGAGAACTGTGTTATGGCAATATGATGTAGTGAATTACATGGCACAGAGACTGCCATGAAATCTTGAAGAAGGCTCAGGTTGAGATTTCCTTTGGAAACACTGGGAACCATGGGGTTTGAGTCATGGTGTCTATTGAGTGTCTTGTGCTTTCAATATTTTGTGATTTGTTTGTGCTTGATTTGCGGTTTTGATTATGTTTGGTGCATGGCCATGCCAATTTGTTAGTGGTGTTATATTGTCTTTTGGTTTTACTTGTTTTCTTTATCTTTCCTTTTATATTTTTAGGGTATTGGGAGTTGATTTGGCAAAGAGGAAAGTTAAATGGAGCTTGGGGAGGGATGAATTAAACCCAACAGGTAATATGAGACTCGAATGAAACCTGGTGCATGGGTAAAGGGCAACATAAGGCAATAATATGATAACTAGCTCGACTGCTTAGGTCCAATGGGACAAATAGACAGTGGTAGGACAATCATGAGAAAGGTAATCAAGAAAGGTAAAGTAAATGTATTTGAGGCATCATATGCCTTAACTATGTTGGGAACCATTGTTCTCAATGTTGTGCATGTGTTGCACAGATAAAGGAAGTTCTCTTAACCTTGACCTTATAAACACTAGTAATTGTGTTGTGATCATGAATATATATATATATATATATATATATATATATATATATATATATGCCATCTCTGATAGGGTCATCAAGGATAATTATTTTGGAAGAATGATTGCTTTATGAAGGTGAGTGGCATGAAAGGATTCTTGAGTTATGAGGAATCAAGTGGGCAGAGTAGCCCTAGAAGATCTATGAGGCTAGTATGAGTTCATTTTGTCACATCTAATCAAATGGCATTGAAATCGAATCAATCAACATCCATTGGAACTTTGCATTCATCCCCTGCAAAGCCAAGAGCATTCTCTCTCCAAAGTTTCCAAGAATTCTTGATTAAACAACTCAAAACCCTAATTTTTGGCCCCATTGCACTTAGCCTTCATGAAAACTGCACTACTGCAAGTTGTACACAGAGAAACTGCATTGACCAACAAATGTTGCCTTCACTAAAAGTGCAATGGCCCCTAGAATTCGGTAAAAATAAAAAATAGTTTTTAATCTTCTCCTTCTAGAATCTTTCAGAGTGGTTTTAACTATTTATTGTTGAATCATATCTCAAACTCCTACTCTTAGGTCTTATTTCTTATAGATAGAATTTATCCTCCCTCTAATGTGGATCTAAGCCCTAGAATGGTAAATCCCAAATGACCTCTTTTACCCTATAAATTCATTGCCTCCCATAGAGTCTGGGTTGGATTTTTGAAACCCTTAGTTGTGGCCTGATGCTGCTGCTTTATGCCTAGGGATCCATTATCCATCCATGCACTTGAGTTATGATTGAAGGCTTGCCTTTTGGCAAAGGAAGGACAAGATAGTTGGGAGACATCTACAAGGTCAAGATCTACAAGGGTTGCATCTTCTCCAACATTCATTAATGTAAAAGATGCATTTTTTCCCTATACTTATGTTTCATTTATGAATATGTAGAACAATGCCTTATTGACTCATTGTTTAGATATGTTAGTATATGTTATTTGTATGTTTTGGTTCTCTTGCTTGTTTTAGTTGTTTTGCAGGTTCCACTTTTAGCATTTGGAGTTGGAGTTGGAGCTTACAAGTAAGGAGAAGATGAGAGATTGCATTGGATTCCATGTAAGTCTTTCTTAATTATTCTAAACTTCTCTAAGGAAAGCATAGCCTTTTTGTCTTTTTTTTTTCTAGATCAAGCCACTATATCTAGGGAGTTTGCTTCGGTCTGTAAAAGGAAATTATCCGTCAAACAATATCATGTGGATATGATTTTGACATTATGTGATTATAACTATGCTTATGCTTATGTTATAGACATACAATGTTGAAGGATACATCAACAGAATGAAAGTAGTGTGATTTGCGGCATGCTGGGACAAGCATGGATAGTAGAAAGAGCCATAAACCTAAGACTTGGGTTGTTGATGCATGTAGTAAGGTGTGGGAAAGAAAATAGAGGAAAGGTTTCCTAATAGAGACAGTGTGGTCTCTGGATGTGCAATATTGTTGTTGTGTATGTGTTGCATTGTGTCATGAATATTGTTTAGTCGTTGTATCGTCACATGTGTATTCATTTTGTTGTACTATGTGTTGTGTTATACACTGAGTGTAGGTGTATGTGTGGTATTGTACATTGGGTGTAGGTGTATATGTTGTGTTGTACACCAGGTGTAGGTGTATTTGTTGTGTTATACACTGGGTGTAGTTGTTTGTGTTGTGTTTTACACTGTCTATGTGTATGTGTTGTAAAGGAATTGATTCTCAGGATTCCTAGAGGTTACGGGTTGAGAAATTAGCCCTAGAGCCATGGACAACTTGGGAAGAGATCAATATTGAGTTTTTGATATTGAGGGTAGAGGTGATATAGTCTCTAGATGCCCTTGTTACTGATATTGAGGGTAGAGGCAATATAGTCTCTCGATGCCCTTGCTGTTGATATTGAGGGTAGAGGCAGTATAGTCTCTAGATGCCCTTGTTGCTAATTTTGAGGGTAGAGGCAGTATAGTCTCTAGATTCCCTTGTTATTGATAGTGGGGGAGGAGGCGGTATACTCTCTAGATTCCCTTGTTACCTTAGAAGAGAAGAGAAGAGAATGCATTGGGTGCTTTCTGGGTTGGCAACCGATCCAATATGTGCACATGGTCAAAGAGAAGAGAAGGAATTGAGTACTTGTCGAGTTGGAAACTGATCTAGTGTGTGCACGTGGTCAAAGAGAAGAGAAGGCACAAGGTTATTTTCAAGTTGGCAAGTGATCCAGTGTGTGCACATGGTCAAAGAGAAGAGAAGGCACCAAGTGCTTGTCGTTTTGGAAACATATTTAGTGTGTCTACGAAAAGGACAAAGAATGAAAGTAGAAATAAAGAACAACTTAAAGTTAAGTATCAATATTTTATTTTAGTTTTTAATTATGTACATAGTTTATGATTTGATTTATGATGGTTGAGTTTTGAGCTAACAGGATGTGATATGTTTATATATGATGATTTGATAAAAGAGCTAATTTTACTTGATATGACAAAAAGTGAACCAAATTGAAAGTGTACCTTATTGGCAAGACACCAATGAGGTATGATTTGAATTTATTTCAATTTCTTTTGAGTCTAATGGGAATTATGTGCTTAGTACATGAAAGTAGGGAAATGCCCAGGTTTGGGTGGTTGGAACTAGCTGCAAGAGTGTTAGCAACAACAATAAAAGGAATTGGAACTTCCAACCCTATGTTGGTAAAGCATTGATGAGTAGGGTCATTGTGGGACATTGGTACCCAATAGTGTCCATTGATTTCCATGAGAATTCTATAACTAGTATGATGCTTTTGAGGTAGGGTTATGCCTTGGTTTTTTGGACCTTTCGATGTGAGGAAACCTTGCTAAGGGATGGATCGCCTGAGGGAATGTGTAACAGATAAGGGAATGCCAAGGAACTTGGAAGGTGAGTGATTGCATGGAAAGGGGTGACAGGATTGCTTGAGGGACTATGAAGCATATAAGGGAAGGCTGGTGAATAATTTTTTTTTGGTCATTAGCATTGCCAGATAGAATCATAAGCATATTGGGAGTATGCCCAAGAACAATGAGCCAATAACTATTCACTGAGAGAATAGGTAGTGCAAGGATTGTGGCGCTGGACATTAAATGTAGACTTTGATTTTGGAAATAGATTCTAGACTTCCTGAGAAGGAGATGAATCCTGGCATTACTTTGAGGGGTGGAGGTGTGAGCCTCTGGATTCCCTTGTTGCTGATGTAGGCATCATATCCTTTTGTTTGCTGGTTAGAGAAAATGTGCATATGTATGTATGTGTATATTACTGTAAATAATGTGTTGAGTTGTGATTATAAAGCTCCATGGAAAATATGTTTAGTTGTTGGCTGAAGCAAATGTGTATAAGTATATGTGCTCTCATTGTAAATATTTCATCGAACTAGGTTTATAAAGCTCCACAAGCAGTATGGTGATCATGTTTTCAGCATTTTGGTATGTTGAAAATAATGCATCGAGCTATGTTATAAATATCCATAGGTAGTATGTTTTGATGGTCAGAAGCATCATATAACACTAAGGACAGTGTCTCCCTAAGGGAGAGGGGTTTGTAAAAACCCTGGTTGATTCTCCATGTAAATAAAATAAGACCAAGGTCACAAGACACGTATTCCAAGTTGAATTGTGGGTGAACATCATAATGGGAATCACTTGCGACTTAACAATGGCTATGGAAATTGGCATTGGCATTGAGAAAGGAAAAGGGGCAATAAATGGCATTTAATTATGAAAATAAAGGAAAATATGAGAAAAGGAAGATAAAGAGACAAAAATATGCATGTGAGTGAAATTAGAGGAAAAATGAAGGAAAATGAAAGAAAAAGGAAAGAGGAAAGGAAGAGACTAGATATCCTTGATAAAAGGGCATCAAAGAAATAGTACACAAATTTTCTCCTCTCTTGATCAGGATCAACAAAGGAGAAGGAACAAGCACTTGGAAAAGCAAGCAAGGAAACCAAGGGAGTGCAGGAGGAAGTTTGGACAATGACAAGTAAGGATAGAAACTAGACGTGGATTGCAGGCAACAATGTGCATATGTAATTTAGAATGCATGGATTTGAATACACGCCAACATGCATTTGGTTATTTGGTTATGTTTTCTATCATTGGCATGGTTTTTTACTAGTTTGAAAGTGGTTTCAACCTTGCCTTGACTTTCCATTTCCTAGATAGCCATGGTGTGATGGGGTTCATTCTTAGTTGAGCATTGGATTGTCAGAAGGTTTTGGAACTGGATGAGGTGGTCTCAGGAAAATCCCAAGGGCTGGGGGTGGAGATGGTTTTCTCCGAGAATCCCTTTAACAGGTGGGTGGAGACAAAAAAATTCCTTAAGGTATGGTAAATAAATTTTGAGGCATCCGAGCTTTGTTTGCTTTTGTGATATTGGGACCAATTTAGGTGAGATCACAATAACTTGAGGGTGGAGGTGGTTTAACCTCTAGAGTCCTTGGTTGATTATGTCTTGGTTTATCCCATGAGATCCCACATTCATGCTTGGAATTTGACATGAGGGTGATTGGCTGTTTAGCCCAATCTATGGTCGAGTGGTACGTGGAAGTCCTTGACTTGGTTGGCTTTTGCATAAGTTAATATAAGTTATTTTCCATATTGTGATTTATCAGCCGATGTACTAGTTATTATGTGGATTTTATGGTTGATTATTCATGGTTTCTATTCTGGTTATATGCTAGTTATAGGCATGGATATATGATGTACTCTAACTATTACTCTTGTTCATGATTTGATAAAGTTATTAAATGGTTGATGAATGCATGGACTAACAACATTTGTTGTAACTAGCTTGAGATGGAATTGGGCCTTCTTGGTGATTCTTAGATGAAGTTCAAAAATTTATGATTTGATATGCATTCAGGACCTGTAGCTTTGATGTTTACCATATGTTTGATGAAATGTCTATTATGTACTAGGAATGTCTAGGTCTAGATCTTGTTCATGTTTTGAATGGTTCGCATTTTTATCACCTTAATCATGATTCTGGAAAGTTAAAGGCAATTCTCGACAGTGGTATGAAGACTAGTCTAAAAAGTGGCACAAATATCGAAACGAACGGCACAAAAATAAGGAATTTAGGTCATAACCGCTGGAAGATGTAATAAACCTGGTGAAAATTCCATGTAATAAAAGTTAAAAACAATAACCACAATCGATGGGACACTTATTCCAAGCTGAATGTTGGGCGAGGCATCCTAGGGGGTGTTCATTTGATTGTTTATGGCTAAGGAGATTGGCAAAGGCAATGGCTAAGGCTTTGTAAAGGAAAAATGGCATTTTTGGCACATTTATTTATGAAAATAATGGAATTTAGGAGAAAAGGAAGGTGAAGGGTCACAGGTTGCATGTGAGGAGGAAATTGAAGGAAAATAATGGAAAATTAAGAAAATAGAGGCCTCTTTCATAAAAAGGCTTATGAGGATAAGTTGGTAACCTTTTTTCAGTTGAGTTTTGAATCTCTCTCGTTATTATCTCTCTCTCTCTCACTCTTGGACACTTAGAGTTTCTTGGAGTAATTTTGGCATTGGAACAAGGAAGGCAAAGAAGGCAAGAGGAAGCAAAGATCAAGCAGGGAAATGCAGGATCAAGTGGCTACATCAAGCTTCATTGGAGGTATCGACTTGCGTGTGTATTTTCCTTTCTATATTTGGCATGCATGGCATTGCATGTGGTTATTTTTTTATCATGTCATGGGTTTTTCTAGGCATAACAATGTTTTCAGCCTAGCCTTGCCATTTCCGAATAGCCATGGTGTGATGGGGTTCTCATGTTTTGGTTGAGATGGATTGCCGGATATATTCAAAGTTGAGTGGGGTGGATCTCTGGATGATAGATCACATGGCATAATGGTCCCTAAATTGGAATGTGGAACACGGTAAAGCCATTGGCCTAGAGACCCCTGAGCCAAGCTGTGGGTTGTGGTAAAGCCAATATTGTGTTGCCCTGGCGGGCCTAGGAATCCTTGCCGATGAATGGCAAGATATACAGTAAATCCAAGAGGTGGATTGCTCTATGTTGGGCCTAGTAATCATAGGTTTGGGATTTGCGGTAAATCCTGGAGAGTGGGTCTCGCTTTAGGCCCTAGTGATTGAGGTTTGGATTGCAGTAAAGTTTGAGAGACTAGGAGATAGGAAAATTCCTCATGGTGTAGGTGGAGAAATCCAATGGCATCCATGCTTGTTTGGCCCAGCGATAGGGTGGAGATCACAGTAAAGCCTGTTATGATGTGTTCATTGTGTTGGCCTAGTGATCTAGGATGGATTATGGTAAAGCCTAGTTTCTATTGATGAGGATGAGGTGGTTTAGCCTCAGTATGCCCTGGTTGGTTCTTTTGGTTTGAGTCCCACATTCATGCTTGGAATATGGCATGGGGGTGATTCGTTGAAGAGAGACTTGGCTAAGCCAATCTATGGTTGGGGGGAACGTGGTAGTCACATCTCTGGTTGGTTCACTGCATTCGTTAATGAGAAATTCATTCCCTTGATTTTTATGTGTAAATGTATTGATTCAATATGTGGATTTTGATGGTTGATATGTTTATGGTAATTATGTTCTTATTACGCTGGTTATATGTATATTTTATGACAACAACTATGTATGACTCTCAACATGTTTTTACCTGTAAATGAATGGATAATGTATCTATGGCCTAATAGATGATAATACAACAAATGGCATGAGGGAACAATGGTTCATAGTGATTCTCAGATAATTATGATATCCCTACACTTAATTTTGTTGTTTACACCTGTACGTTACATGATGATGATATTTTGACGAAATGCCTAACATGTCTAGTAGGGGTCTGGTTATGGCCTTGTTCAACTTATTTATTTTGCATCATTGTTTCCCTGTATTTTTAATGATTTCAAGCTGTCACTCCATTCTAGGTGGTGGTCTGGGCTCTAGGCTTGAAAAAGTGGCTTAAACCCCAGGGTCACTTGCACAAAACTGGAAATTTTGGTCTCTGGTCGCTAGCAGGCAAGCCTGTGAGAGGGACTTTAGGTTTCTGGTCACTCCCTTTCCCATAGCATGAGATCGACTATGGCCTAAGAGATCCAAAACCATTGTAGAACCAAAGGACATGTTGTCTAAGTGGCTGACTTGTATCCTGAGGGTTCTTTTGATGATGTTGGATGACTGTGTGTGATGTTCCATCGATTCCACTTCCTTAAGGTCACATAGGAGGTCGAATATGATCATAGTAGCCTCTCCTCTCATGTTTACCCTAGTTGGCATGGTTACTTGGGTTGATGTGGGAGGAAGGTGTTACAGAGTGCTATCAAAACATGGTTCAACTCTCAGACTAGATGGGTAGTGTGCGTTGGTCATGCATGCATGTCAGTTGCATATGTGTCTTTTACACTTGCATTCCATGTGCTTGTTGCATTTGATGGATGATAGATTATACTTGTACTAAGGTTGCCATGTTGAATTTGATTTTGTGAAATGTATTTGTCATGAGTATGTGATTTATTTCATATGGTTATGTGTCGCTTACATGTTGATTTTATGTCACCTCCTTACATCCTTGTATGTTAGGCTACATTCTTGTAGATCTGATTACATGTATCACTCTTGTAGGTTGATTACAAGAATTGATTGCTTATGCTCGACTACATGCGTTTATTTGTAGGTGTAGTTGATTAGGCATTGCTTATGCATGTTGTTGGTTGCTTGTGGCAATGTGTGCAATGGAGTAATGGTTGTTATCATGCATGAGGTCATAGCATGCATTGTTGATATGGACTTGCATTGATGACTAGACCCTCATATAATGATGTTTATGCGTTGATGAATTACTTTTTATATGTCTATATGCTATTATGATTATGCTATACATGTATCACACGGATTTGGTGATCTTGCAGAGAAGGTATCTTCCCGGAGTTATACTAAGGTACGTCTATTTATTGTGATTTGGTTTATCTGACATATTATGTATTGCAGGAAGAAATATCAAATGGCTAGCAAGATGGTTGACTACAAATACTCTCCCTATGAATATGAAGAGTAGTATGGTATTGGGAACTCTTCCAATTTGGTAGTTACATTGAGAAGTTTGAAGGAAGAGATAATGAGTAGTAAGGCGATCTCGCAGACAAGGTATCTTCCATGAGCTATACTAAGGTGTGTTGGTTTATTGTGATTTGGTTTATCTAACATATTATGTATTCCAAGAAGAAATATCAAATGGCCAGCAAGATGGTTGACTACAAATTCTCTCCCTATGAATCTGAAGAGCAGTATGGTGTTGGGAACTCTTCTGATTTGGCAGTTACATTGAGAAGTTTGAAGGAAGACATAATGAGTTGTAAGTGTTATCTGGGAATAGTGTCCACTCGGATGCTGCTATTCCCACTAATATGGGTGGCTATCTTAGAAACAAACAATCAAAGTCTACTGTTGTTTCTTTTTATGAAAATAGACGAGGGGAGAACCAAGAAGACCAACCTGAGTCATGTGTTTGATTTCCTCTCCTTCTTGATAGAGCTTCGTCGCTTCTTCTTTGTCTCCCCATCTTCAAAAGAACTTGTGGAATAAAAACAACATACTACTATGCAAGAAACAAGGATCTAAATTCATAAATAATACAAGATCAGATGTGTATTAACCATATACATGCATATATAAACAAGTACACAAGAATATGGAAGGAAACAAGGATATCTTTATTCAGATGAAAAGTAGCAAGAGGATTACAACCATGTGCTCTGACCCAACATCATCCTCCAGCTAAGAAGCCCTTCTTCACCTCAAGCAAAGCTTAGATCACCCAACACTGTGAATGTACACCAGAAAACCAACAACACTTCTCTATAAGATACAAATTCCAGCCTCTGGATATCTGTGATGAGGGATCCATATATAGATGATTACAGAGAGGTGAGTCATCTTATGGGATCTTGATTAGTGTCCTCTCTCTGATAGTTCCTGCTTCCACTTGGAGAATGCTGATCTCTTACTCATCCCTGGTCGAAAACAGAGAGGCAAGTGTCAGAGGGGAAGCTTCTGGAAGATTCCATGATCTTCCACCTCACATTTTTTTCCCTGCCATTTGTCCATTCCCGACCATCGCACCCTACAGAGGAGCAATTCAGTATGCATCACACCTTGTACACTGGGAAGGTGATATGCATTGCACCCCTTGCATTGAGCTTTCAGTATGGTCCAGTTTTGACCATTTATGAAAGCAGTTTTTTCGAGTGGGAGAACTTCTGGAGATGATGTAATCAGTTGACCTTGTTCCTTTAGGTAGTGAAGCAACACTTTTAGGGACTTAGGAGCCCTCGGTTTATGGACATTCATGATTGGGGTTGAAGTGCCCAAAAATGTCTATAACAGTTTCCCCCTAAAGCATGAGGTCGTTAATCTTTCTGATGTTGGGTGAAATGCTTTACTATGAGGATCTGAAGTTTTTCTGAGCTAGGAGGCGATCTGTAATAAGATACAATACAATACATTATTTTGACAACATTTTTTCATGATCTAGTTGAGGCGGGCATTCCCATGCTCAGTTTTATAAATTCATTTCCATGTACATAGGACATATAATCATCTATGTGATAGACTGATGATATGGACACATCATCCTTTGATTTGGATGATCATCTGTTCCGAAATGATGTACACTTGATGTCTTTATATTACTGAATATATCACAACCCAGATGGATGAAACTAGATCCGGGGTCTTCAAAACTCATTCAATCTTCACTCGGAGTACAAGTCGATCCATATGAAAAATGTTCTGGAGTCGAACATGGAAAGACATCACCTGATTACCAGCCAGTGATGTAAGCTGTTAACAGGTGCGAGAGGAATCACCAATAATGACAATGACCCTCAAGGTACTACAATACAATTTACGTGGTGTGATAAGGGACTTAGCATCGAACACCACACAAAATCTCTCAGTCGAAGGCCATTGATGTAAACCTGTCGCCGAAAGTGAGAAACTTGCCATTGAGGCATGCAAGCTTCAAAGCACTGAAACGGTTGTTCTTAAGTCAACTTCTTGGATAATGAGCTAATGTCGACAAGAAGCGACCCGTCGCAGGAGGGCCTCAATGAATCCCACATCAATGAAACAGAACGAAGCAAATGATCCTGGAGGTGAAAAAAAACTGACGATACAGGGTTCAGGGTGGCGGTCATGAAGGAATGAAGTATGAATGTATTGCAATGGGTGAGACACAGGTGAATTGTCTGAATGACTTCTCTTGAACATATCAGCAACACTGACAATGGATTGGTAGCGTTAACCCCAAAGATGGATGGTGTGATGGAGCAATGGTGATGACCAGTGAATGGAACAACCCAGCCCAACATGGATGCGGAAGGAAAGTATCATGTTTAAGAGCGACTTGCTACTAATAAAGCTTCTTCAAGTTTTCTTCCCAATTTTCCCTAGTCATTTGCTGATCAATACCTCTTTATTTTTGTCAAGCTTGAGGAGGATAACATATGCTTGTTCTATAATCCGCCCTTCGGGCGAACCTGTCATTATATTTTAGCGAGCCTAGCAATAGTTAAACTCGTTCTCGTCCATTTGGATGAGTTTGTCACTATTTGGTTTTAACGAGTTTAACGAAAAAGATAAGTCGGTCTCTTTCAATTTTAGAGAGTCCGAAAGAAATGGAAAGGAGACTCCAAAGATTATTTTTCGTTGTATAATCCCTTAAGTTCGAAAAAGCGTAAAATAATACAAAGGATGAATTTTAGATAGTTTTAACGAGCTGAACAAGACAAGCGCTCGATCTTTTTGTGTAATAATCCCTCAGGTCCAAAAAGATTAAAATCTAGAGGAGGGATAACACTTCCGATGCCTTTAACGAGCCGGAGAGGCCAATCGCTCAACAATATTTTCATATTTTACAAGTCAGGTGAAAAGAGCTTAAAGAAGAAACGTTTTCAAGGAACGAGTGATGGTTTCGAGTAGCAGCTGATTCCATGTAAGATTTGGAATTTTCCAATCACGACAGTGTCACAAGGATGGCTAACAGAATCACTCTTCGCAGATGTTCCTCAAAGGGGTAAACAATCATATGGGGGTGAATGATCGGCTAAAAACAGAGTGGAGGTGATGGCGAGAACATGACCAAGGCTCAAAAGCTGGTGATAAGGCATTCACAATGGTTATTTACCGGTTCATTTTTTAACGAGCTTAAACGTTGGGGGAACCATTTGCTCATGACTTATGTTTATTTTTTAACGAGCTTGAACTATGCGCTAAAAATGCTTGTGGAGGGTTTATTTTTTAACGAGCTTGAACTTTGCGACAACATTTCTCGCCAATCATATGATAAGAAATGTCTCATTCGAGATGCTATTTTGAAGTGGCTTAAATCTCTCAAGCTTTGCCACGGATCCTTTCTTTATGCAAGTTAGGAAACGATTAGCCTTACGGGTTTAAAGGGTTAGAGGTCCTAAAAATTTAAAAAATAAATAGTCGCTCTTCACTTGCATGTGGAAAGGTTTGCATGCCCCAAAGTATAGTGAAAAATTTCCAGGTTACCAAGAAAGTTCTATCCACGTAGCAGATAAAATGCTTCCTCGGTGATGTCTATCGAAACAGACAAAGGTGAATGGTGCAGACGCATTCCACTCACATAACTTTAACGAAGGTATCTTATTCTAGTCTATTCCCATTTTCCTGTGAGGATGGGTTCGCCAGACTAGTCATATATCCCTCGCGGAAATCCACTCTATACCCAAGGTTTTCCTGCCGAAACAGACTAGGGTGCATGCCCCCTGGGTTTCAGTCACACCTTCCTGAATCACTCGCGCTCATCAAGTGGATGGACTGGAGATCTATGAGACATTTCTTGCATGAAAAGACCATTTAGGGATGGCATTTGACTATTTGCGATGTGTGATCTGGGGAATGACATTTGGTCCACGAGCTTAACCATTCTGCCTTTGTGCAGAAAACACATTACTCTAGAGAGTGAGGAGACAATGGCTCCCATGCAATAAATATAGTCACGTCCAAGGAGTAGATTATAATCTAAAGGTCCTTTAACTACCATAACATTCATGTGAACAATTTTCCTTCTCAAAGTAATGGGCACATTTGGAAGGATCCCTAAAGGTCGACTGGTTCCTTTGTCGAAGCCTGTCAGATTTCCCATTTCAGGCAAAAGCAATGGCAAACCAAGCACTTTCCAAGCAGTTGAGGAAAGGATACTCACAAAAGCCCCTTCATCAATGATGGTACCAACCATGACCATTCTGTAAGCTTGTACAATGATTTTGAATGGTACATTGGCTGGTAAACGAGGTCTGCCTAGTAGATTCCAGTCGAAGGAAATGACTAGGTTACTTGGTGGTGGGACCGAAAAGACGGCCGGATATGACTCTGATGAACTTCCTTCCTGCGATAAAGGAACAGGAGGACTGCTCCCAAGCTCATCGGAGTCTGTGTTGATGAAAAGAATTTGAATGGTGTCGTTCTCTTTCTCTTCAGTGACAGTATCATTCAAAGATGAACACTCTGAAGGCAAGATCGGGTCAACTGTCGTATCGACCCTTTGAATTTCATCTTGTATGGATTCAGAGGGTTCATTTTCAATGATAGACACTTCGGCCAACCACAATGAAGGGCTAGCCGGATTTTCAATTGGTGGAGGACTTGGCAAGAGTTTTTTATATCCAGGAGGAAGTCGTAGCGGTGAAACCGGACGATCATCCAAAACTCTCTTAGCCTCGTTAAGGAAGGGACAATGATGGACGACGTGATTGCCTTCACACAACTTACAAGGAATTTTAGGATTCCTTCTTTGTCCATGTGCTTCACTTTCACTGGTTGATGGTGAGCATTCAACATGATCACCAGAGGTTGATGCTACCGGATTATGCAAACGAGGAGACTAGTCCCTTAAGATCCGAGGGATGTAGGGACAATCTCAGTGATAGTGGTCTCCATTACAAATGACACAAGGAGATTTAGGTTTTGACTGTGCGGTGTGAGGATTTTCGCTAGACAACACTTGGTTTCTCCCTTTCGATTTTGGTTCCTTTTTCTTCTTTTCCTTTTTCGCTTTCTGCTTCTTCTTCTTCTCGGTTACTTGATCTTTAGCTTTATCGGCTTTATCAAGTGAAGAGGAAGGAGGAGAGGGAGAATTATATGAAGTAGAAGGTTGGGAGGCAACTCTAGTGTCGTTTAGTTGCTGATTAGACTGTTCAGGAATTACTGGATTCTGAACGACAGAGGTAGAGAAGAGCTAGATAGGCAAACCAATTGTCAATCCTGGAAGTGACAAAGTGGCCATATGGGGTGGACCAACATCTCCCCAAGAGGAGAAGGGATTAGGATTTCCTTCAAGGGGAAATCCTTGGTTGGTAGACTCCATTTTCTCAACCTGAAGATCAAAGGGGGAATTTGTGACGTTATTCCGATTAAAATAATTTTTTAGACGCTTTGACACAACTTGTTTTTTCAATTTTAAAGAGTCGAGAAAAAACAAAAGATGACTCTAGTCACCTTTGATTTTTATTTGAGCCTGAAGTGACAAGTGCTCAGATGGACCTTTTCTTTTAAGGAGTCTTGAAAAGGAGAAAAATAGACTTCTCTGGAAATCTAGGCAGAGGGGATTACCAAACCAATCACAAAACTGCAAAATACTTTTTATGGTACGGCAGTCAATCTTCCCGAATGTTGTGTTCAGTGCATTGCAATCGATAGGGCAGCAGACACGGCTTCCTAAGGATAAAGGA